>QRFJ01004100.1:0-218111 GCA_006176705.1 Cocos nucifera | reverse complement strand
TCCAATCAGATGAGAGACCTATAGATTCATCCTAAGGTGGCACCTAAGACTGGTCAATATCTAAAGGTGAGGGTCACCTAGTTTGAATCCAAGAAGCAACCTGGAGTCCCATCCGTATGGGACTCCAGCATCCCTATCCATGGGCGCACGCCATCCTAGGCATGCACCCCCTTCTTTCTAATTTTCAGAGAGGGGACAAGCCCCTATCTACTCTCCAATAAGTGCATAACACATGGGCAGATGTCCAAGGGTCAAAGGTCAATATTTGACCAAGTTAAAGTACAAGAATTAGCAAGTAACGAAAAATGGCAGGTGTTGTCTCAAATTTATCTCATAAATTACGACAATCCTTTTCTAACTTGGACAAGCTCTAGTCAGACCAGGTAAAGGTACCTGAGTGAGCACAAACTCATTTGGCTCAGTCGAGATAACTTTTATAATAGAAAAATGAGAACGTTAGGCTCAATCGTGTGCTAGCATGATTTCTTTGAACCTAATTGAATCTTATTCAAATCAATTGAACTAAGTTAGTCCAATTGATGATATCCAGATCTAAACCCTTGTTTGTGTGACCCAGTTAGGTTCAGTTCTATATGGTAATGGGATATGTCATGATCTCCATCATCGACATCATCTAAACTCCTTTCGATGGATCAGAACTCTTTTGATTCAGACAACTTAGAATGATCGATCATCTAAATCACTAATTGCTCCCAAAATCCACCAGTGACACCTAGCAGCATATGGTGGCAACCCATCAAAACTGAAAACAAACCTCTCGGTGTAGCTACTTGTGTGATTAAGTTCTTCTATCTTGAGCTCTGATTAGATTAGGGTTAAGGTGAACTCATCAAACCCTAATTTCTATCATATGATTTAATCATTCGATTCAAGTCCGATGTGAAAATCTTAATAAAAACTCTTTCTATTATTTCACACTCTCTACCATGGCCATGGGCTTATGGACTTGATTCTCATGATCATCATAGGGCTGCTCCTCATCCACCGAGGTAGATAGATTCCATCTTGGTGCAATCCAATTCCTACAATGAACATGCTATAGCCAATATATACCTCAGAGTTCCGAATGGCTAGGAGACCAAGTCATGGTGTAGTCAAACTATAACACCCTCAAGGTGAATTGCTGATGCACCTCAGGTCGAAGAACCAAATACACCACTACGCATCGAGTCAGTCATCGAGAAGAAGGTAGACTTCCTTATGACTACTCAAGGTGGTCATGCTCAATGCCCTCGTTCTCTAACGAGTACCTGTACTCTCATTCCGATGTCTCTACACCATAGACATAAGACTCATCTACTACAAAAAAGTGATTGTACGCTAACCTTCTGGATCAATCACCATCCTCATGATGATCCTATGGTCAGGAGCATTTTATGAGTTTAATAAATGAAAATTCATGTCTTAATTTTTCAACTCTTGAAAATATGAATTATCATTACCATTAACTTAAGGGATGTATCACAGATAAATACACTTATGTGATAGAAAATAATCCATTTTATCATGTATAGTCAAAATTATAATTTTATCCTTAGAAGTGTATTACAAGTGTCTGCCAATTCTGGCTTTTAGGGCACACATATCTAACAAACTCCCACTTGACCTAAAGCCAATTGGCTACAAATCTAAGTTCCATCTTCTCAAGGTGGGCTTCGATCTTCTACTGGCCAAATGGCTTTTTAAGCGGGTCAGCCGCATTGTCTACAGAGTTGACTCTCTTGACCTCGACGTAATCCTTCTCAAGGTAATCGCGGATGAGGTGGTATCGCCGCTCGATGTGCTTGAATTTTTGGTGAGACCTCGGCTCCTTAGCAAGGGCTATGGCTTCATTGTTGTCGTAGTATAGAGAAATGGCATCTGATGGCATCACTCCAATTTCTACGATAAACATTTATACCAGAATGCCTCCTTTGCAGCTTCTGACACAGTAATATATTCTGCTTCCATGGTGGAATCTGCTATCACTGTCTGCTTGAAACTTTTTCAACTGACAGCTCCATCATTACATACAAACAGACTCCTAGATGTCAACTTTCGATCACCTACATCGGACATAAAGTCCGAGTCTATATACCCCTGGACTTGGAGTTCTCCATTACCAAAGACCAACAACATATCCTTAGTTCTTCTCAAGTACTTAAGGATACATTTCACAAAAGTTCAGTATTCTTCACCTGGATTCGACTAATATCTACTCATGACACTCACGACATGGGCTATATCCAGTCGTGTACATAACATGGCATACATGAGGCTCCCTATTGCTGAAGCATAAGGGATCTTGCTCACGCATTCTATTTTCTCAGGTGTGCTAGGGCACATCTTCTTGGAAAGATGAATGCCATGCCTGAAGGGTACTAAACCCCTCTTAGAGTTTTTCATACTAAACCTCTTTAGTACTTCCTCTATGTACATTTTCTGTAAGAGTCCTAGCATCCTATTCGATCTATCTCTATAGACCTTAATTCCTAAAATAAAGGATGCTTATCCTAGGTCTTTCATGGAGAATCCTTTAGATAACCACATTTTAACTGTGGTCAACATGGGAATATCATTCCCAATAAGGAGGATGTCATCCACGTACAATACGAGGAAGACAACAGTGCTCTCACTGACCTTTTGAAAGACACATGGCTCCTCCTCATTTTTGATGAAACCAAGCATTTTGATCACATCATTAAAATGAGTATTCCAGCTCTGAGATGCTTGCTTAAGTCCATATATGGACCTTTGCAGCTTGCATACCTTGTGATCATCATCACTGGATGTGAAACCTAAGGGCTGTTCCATATAGATATCTTTCTCAAGATATCCATTTAAGAATGCCGTTTTCACATCCATTTGTCATATTTCATAATCAAAATAGGCTACAACAGCAAGCAATGTGCGGATAGATTTTAGCATAGCTACTGACGAAAAGGTATGTTGAGAGTCAATGCCTTCGCATTGACTATAACCTTTTACCACTAATCTAGCCTTGAATGTCTCCACATTCCCATTTGCACCAATCTTTCTCTTGTAGATTCATTTACACCCAATAGGTACTATGCCTTCTGGTGGATCTACCAAGGTCCAGACTTGGTTTGAGTGCATCGAGTCAATTTCTGACTTCATTGCCTCTAACCATTTCTCGGAGTCGATATTTGATATCGCCTCATTATAGGTTTTGGGATCATCACCATGAACCCCATTACCTATGAGGAATATTTTCTCTACATCCTCTGAAATAGTACCTAAGTACCTCTCAGGAGGATGAAAAATCCTTTCCGATCTATGAGGTGGAGGAGGTAGTGTATGGATTGGCTTAACCTGATTTGATTCCATTTGGTCCTTAGCTCGTTGCTCTTGTGAGACTTTCTCATCGAGCTTGATCTTCTTTCCAATGCAGCTATCTTGAATAAACTATTTTTTAAGAAAGATGGCATGTCAACTCACAATCACATTGTGATCTTTTAGAATGTAGAAATAATATCCTAATGACTCTTTAGGATATCCTGTGAATCAAGCTCTAAAGGACCTAAAGTCTAACTTGTTCGCTTGTTGTGTTTCGGCATGAGTTGGACAACCCTAAATTGTGAGATGACTCAGATTTGGTTTCTTACCATGCCATATCTCATATGGTGTGGTAGGAACCATTTTAGAAGGAACCCTATTTAGTAACTATATTGCAATTAACAAATAGTATCTCCAAAGAAAATCAGGGAGGTCTATGAAGCTCATCATGGATCGGACCATATCTAATAGGGTCTGATTCCTCCGTTCTGAAATCCCGTTGAGTTGAGGTGTTCCTGATGGAGTCCATTAAGAGACTATGCCATTTTCTTTGGGATAGTCCAGAAATTTCTGACTAAGGTATTCACCTTCTTGATCTGATCGAAGAACCTTAATGAATTTTCCAATTTGCTTTTCTACTTCATGTCTGAATTCTTTGAACTTTTCAAAAGCTTCGGACTTATACCTCATAAGATACACATACCCATATCTTGATAAATCATCGGTAAAGGTTATGAAGTAGACAAAATTGCCTTTAGCTGGCACATCAAATGGGCCGCACACATCTGTATGTACTAGGGAAAGAAGATCCATGGCCCTTTCCCCATGTCCTACAAAAGGGAGCTTAGTCATTTTACCATGAAGATAGGATTCACAAATTGGATATGACTCAGAAGTCAACGGACTCAATGGCTCAGTTTTCTCCAATTTGTTAATCCTATCTTCTGCTATATGACCTGATCTTAGGTGCTATAGATACCTATCATTGGGAATATCCCTAGGACATTTTGATTTTATGGCATTCACATTTTGCTCGAAGTTAAAAATAGATACATCAACATGTAACTGATAAAGATCGTTAATAAGGAAACCATTTGCAATTTTATTTTTTTCATAAAGAATGTTACAATGGTCCTTAAGAAAACTAATTACATAGCCTTCTAATGCAAGGCAAGAAAAAAAAATCAAATTTCTGCTTGCTGCAAACATGTAATAACAGTCTTTTAATACTAAGTCTAAATCAGATGGTAGTCAAAGAGGGTATGTTTCCACTCCACGACAGCAATCCTTGCTCCATTTTCGATGTGTAGGATCATCTCACCCTCCCTCAGCCTCTTGCTATCCTCAAGACCCTGCATAGAAGTGCATAAGTGAGCACTAGAACTAGAGTCAAGCATCCAACTAGATGCAGTAGAAACTGTAAGGTTATACTCAATAACGAGCATACCTCCAGAAGGACCTGCCTCCTTCTTTAGGGTGGCCAGGTAAGTAGGACAGTTTTGCTTCTAGTGGCCATCATTATTATAATGGAAACATTTTTCTTTGTTAGCGGCTTTCTTCAGCTCTGCCTTTTTCTTCTTTTCTCCTTCCACCTTTTGCTTTTTCGCAGACTTCTTCTTCTTTCCAAAAGGCTTTCTATTGGAAGAAGTCCGTTTCGTAGCAAGCACTGAGCCTTTAGAATCTTTCATGGAAAGCTCAGCGGTAACCAGCATGTTCATAAGTTCGGCCAAGGAGTTTTGAAGTTTATGCATATGGTAGTTCATGATGAAATGCCCATATGCATCAGTCAAGGATTACAGAATTATATCATTCTGCAGATCTAAGTCCAACCTCACTCTGAGCTTCTCAAGCTCTTTCATGTCCTTGATCATTATTAGACAATGGTCTTAGACTAACTGCCCATCATGCATCTTAGCCTTGAACAGTCATTTAGTGACTTGATACTTGGCTGCATGACTCTATTCACCTAACATCTCCTGTAGGTGAGCCAACATTTGGCGAGCAGTTCTGATATCTTCATGTTGGCACTGAAGCTCATCAGACATCGAGCCCAACATATAGTATCTAGCCTTATTATCTTCGTCAGTCCACTTATCTAGAGATGCTCTCTGTTCAGCAGATGGATGAGCTGATAAGGTGGGAGGATCCTGATCCAATATATGAGTTAACTTCTCGAAACCTAAAATAATTTTGAAGTTTCGGAGCCAATCCTTGTAATTTGGTCCGGTCAGTCTATGGGTGTCCAGGATTCGTGCTAGTGGATTGGATGCAGATATTTTCCTATAGAGAGTCAAAGTTTCTAGTTAGATATTATAATTAAGAATTAACCAATTTATTTAGAAATTTTATTTTTAAATAAATTAGCTCCCACTAGTTTCTCGAATCCCTACACTCCCTTTATAAAGATGCGAAAATCTCCATGATTACTGATTTCTAGTGGGTGGTGCGGTCCCACCAACTGACTTATCACCTCACCTAATAGTTATTGATGATGGGTTAGCCAATGAGTGAACAACTCTTGTTCAATGATTCTCTAATCATGGTGCACCCAAGCTTGGTCTCTAATTCATGAATCTCACCATGTCCGAAATATTGATCCACTCCTTAGTTAAGTCAGATCCACCGTTTGCACAGATTGAATTTCTAATTGAGTCTCTCACCGTATCCAAAATATTGAGCCCAATCTATCCTCCAGCCTATAGCATCTTGTGCCTAATAGACATGGTTGCATCTTTTCGAGGCAACTGAGTCATTGTAACCAACCGAGAACAATCAACCTCGGGAAGGGCCCGCACATCTACAATGGTGGAAGACCTTAGACTTAATCTTTTCTTAGAGAGTTTTGATTTAGGTCTCATTAAACTAGACTTGACATAGTCATAACTATTATGACTAACCTAGTGGCATGGGTTAGCTCGGATTATTGACCACCTCAGATCAGAACTGAGTCAACAAACATGGCCAGATAAGTGAGATCGGTGGAAGGGATATGCCATTAACTCGATAAGAATGCATTCGAGTCGAGTAGCTCTCAATTAAAAACCAGTCGATCGTATCTGCCAAACTTACCTTAGACACCAAATTATTGAGCCAGAACCAATCTGGTTAGCCTACAATCCAGACTCTAACCACTGAGCCTAATTAGGTCTTAGCTTGATCGATCACTCACATGACTCAATCTTGACCCAGACTTAATCCTATTAGGCTAGGTCAATTTAAGCATTGTTGATCCCATCTAACCAACTCTTGATTCGGTTTGATCAACCGCTAGACCTAATTGAGCTACCCAAGCCCGAACCCAATTTTATGAACATGTCTTAGATCTGAAAATTCTCAATTTTAGACCTAATATATTTCATAATCTTAATTCTTAATTAAGTTTAGGGTTCAAAAATAAAACTTATAAATAAGATCCTAGGATTTCAGGATCTAGGGTTTTGCAAAAAGTAAGTTTTTAATTTCTGATTAAGGATGAACGTGCAGCACCCCTACACATTATAAGAACACCCCATCGAATGGGAGGAGATGGTCTTTACACCCTACTTTGTTCTTATGATCGGACGGCCAAGAGGAATGTCTTAATCAGAAATACAACTAATCTACAAAAACTAATTAGTTCTAAGCATATATCTCATATAAAAAAATTGATCTAATTAAAACATATTTTGTATATATCACATATATCATGCATACATGTTTCTTAGATCTAAATTATCTCATAATCATCTAAAAAATTAAATTTAAATTTAAGCTTATCAAATAAAATTTAATCTAGACCTATTTGCATAACTATTCTACAACTTGTCTAAACATGCAACTATCATATCTCATATGAATAAATTAAATTTAATTTATTTTTTATTTTTAGATATGATTATAATATTTATAATATCATAAAATAGAAAATAAATAAATTTAAAAATCATATTTAATCAAATAAAAAATATAATTATAGTAGACTACACATAGAATAATTCTATACCTAGTCTAGTTATGTATCTCATACATATTAGATCTAGATTAATTAATTTTAATTTCTTATTTTGATGATTTTAGATCTAATCATATCTCATGTGATATCTAAAATCATTAATTAATTATATTAAATTAGATCTAAATAAATTTTATAAGAACCTGGCTCTGATACTAGCTGAAGCGAAAATCCTAATTTCCCGAGTTAGGTTCGTTCAGATCTAATTGGATCAAGAGACATATTTCAAAAATTTTCTCTTAGATCCTAATCAAATATGACACCTTTTAGATTTAATTTTATAGTCTAATAAATAATAAAATTAAATTAAATTAATTTTGAATTAATTTATCTTGATTTTGTGTAATCTGATTATTCGTTGATGATCCTGCTGAAGTCCTGAGATTCTAGATCTAGCCACGCAAGAGCTTGGCCTCTACCGATATCCACTCGGGCTGAATTTAGAGATCTTCTCCTTCTCTTTCTTTTTTCCAAAAATTAGATTCTGATCTGATTTGGAGAATCTTCAAAACTTCTTCTGAAGATCATCCATCGTCTCTGCAGCAGTGCTGCCTTCTTTTTTTTTCGTCAGCCTTTTCCTGCCTGACTCGCACTAATTTGAAGGCCCAACTTCCTTGGGCATGCAGAGGAGGAAGAGGGCTAGATGGTGGCATGGAGAAGGGAGAGGGGCAGCCTTAGGGTGTGGCTTAGAGGAGGAGAGTCAAAAGTGGGCGCAGACAGGGTCCTTTTATAGACTCTACTACGCCATGCAGTGCTACATCACCCCGGTCAATCACATTGCTTCATGCAATCAGATCTAAATCTGATTGGTGGAATGATATTACCTGATCTAATTAGATGAAAGACCCATAGATTCATCCTAAAGTGGTGCCTAAGACTGGTCAAAGTCTATAGGTGAGGGTCACCTAGTTTGAATCCAAGAAGCAACTTGGAGTCCCATCTGTATGGGACTCCAACATCCCTATCCATGGGCGCACGCCATCCTAGGCATGCTCCTCCTTCTTTTCAATTTCTAGAGAGGGACAAGCCCCTATCTACTCTCTAATAAGTTCATGACACATGGGCAGATGTCCAAGGGTCAAAGGTCAACGTTTGACCAAGTCAAAGTATAAGAATTAGCAGGTGATAAAAAATGGTAGGTGTTGTCTCCAATTTATCTCATAAATTAAGACAATCCTTTTCTAACTTGGACAAGCTCCAATCAGATTAGGTAAATGTACCTGAGTAAGCATAAACTCATTTGACTCAGTCGAGAAAACTTTTATGATAGAAAAAGGAGAACGTTAGGCTCAATTGTGTGCTAGCATGATTTCCTTGAACCTAATTGAATCTTATTCAAATCAATTGAACTACGTTAGTCCAATTGATGATATCCAGATCCAAACTCTTATTTGTGTGATCCAGTTAGGTTCAGTTTTATATGGTAATGGGATATGTCATGATCTCCATCATCGACATCATCGAAACTTCTTTCGATGGATCAAAACTCTTCTGATTCAGACAACTTAGAATGATCGATCATCTAGATCATTCTAATTGCTCTCAAAATCCACCAGTGACACCTAGTAGCATATGGTGGCAACCCATCAAAACTAAAAACAAACCTCTAGGTGCAGTTACTTGTGTAATTAAGTTCTTTTATCTTAAGCCCCGATCAGATTAGGGTTAAGGTGAACTCATCAAACCCTAATTTCTATCATATGATTTAATCATTCGATTCAAGTCCGATGTGAAAACCTTAATAGAAACTCTTTCTATTATTTCACACTCTCTGCTATGGCCATGGGCTTATGGACTTGATTCTCATGATCATCATAGGGCTGCTCCTCATCCACCGAGGTAGATAGATTCCATCTTGGTGCAATCCAATTCCTACAATGAACATGCTATAGCCAACATACACCTCAGGATTTCGAATGGCTAGGAGACCGAGTCATGGTGTAGTCAAACTATAACACTCTCAAGGTGAACTGTCGATGCACCTCAGGTCAAAGAACCAGACACACCACTACAGCATCGAGTCAGTCATCGACGAGAAGGTAGACTTCCTTATGACTACTCGAGGTGGTCACGCTCAGTGCCCTCGTTCTCTAACGAGTACCTATACTCTCGCTCTAGTGTCTCTACATCCTAGACTTAAGACTCATCTACTACAAAGAAGCGATTGTATACTAACCTTCCGAATCAATCACCATCCTCATGATGATCCTACGATCAGGAGCATTTTATGAGTTTAATAAATGAAAATTCATGTCTTACATTTTCAACTCTTGAAAATATGAATTATCATTACCATTAACTCAAGGGATGTATCACAGACACTAAATACACTTATGTGATAGAAAATAATTTATTTTATTATTTATAGTCAAAATTATAATTTTGCCCTTAGAAGTGTATTATAAGTGTCAGCCAATTCTAGCTTCTAGGGCACACATATCTAACATAAAGATGTACTTCTCAAAGATTTAATATGGAAGCACAATCAAACAATTTGAGAAATAAAGAAAAAGAGAAGAAGAGATTTTTAGAAGAAAAGAGTTTTTGTTCAGTATATTTCAGCACACATTACAATCTTGATCTATTTTCAGTATATACACTTTACAAAGGGTCATGCTCAAGCTCATAGAAAAACTCTCCAAACTCAGACAACCCACGTACACAAAATAATAACTCACAAAACTGAGCCGACTAACCTACGATTGGGTCGGCTCAGTCCAGTCTGGACTAAGCCGACCCAGTTGTGTATCATTCTAATAGCCCGAAAATGCTATTTTCTATCTGAAGTTTCCTCTAAGACCTAGCCGACCCAATCCTGGACTGAGTCGGCCTAGTTTCCAACTTAGTCGGATCAGTCTCAGGGTGAGCCAACCCAGTTTCTGAACTTTACTAGGAGAGCTGATTTCTCTTCTGGCTCGCTCTCGTCTTTCCATGATCTATCTTCTCATGTTTCCAAGTCTTGGGAGTGCCACTTCTAAGCCCACATTCTTCACCTTGGTGCTTCCAAATTCTTGTAAACTCATCTCTTCTCAATAGACTCATTCGTACCACACATCTCTAAAAGCTATCACTTAGGTGTACCTTCGTGAGTGCATCAGACTGATTCTCCTTGGTATGGACCTTCATCAGTTCCACTTCACCTTCCTACACCAGCTCTCTAATCCTGTGGTACCTCATATCTATATGCCTTATGCATGCATGATAGACTGATTTTGTGCCAATAATACAGCACTCTGACTATCACTGAATAGTGTAATCTTGCTCTGCTCCACCCCCAACTCATCAATCAACCTCCTAAGCCAAAGGGCTTTCTTTGCAGCCTCCGTTATCCCAATGTACTCAGCTTCTATAGTAGACAAGGCCGTGATTGGCTGAAGGGTTGATCCTCAAGACACCAATCCACCATATACACAGAAGAGGTATCTAGTAGTAGACCACCTTGTATCAAGATTACCAGCATAATTTGCATCAACAAACCATTCCAGAGGAGCTAAACCTTCGTACATCTTTCTAGATTATTCTCCAAATCCTCTCGATAGCCCACCAAACACCAAACCATAATTTCTTATTCCATGCAGATATCTCAATATCTATTTCAATGCTTTCCAGTGTTCCTTCCTAGGGTTAGCCATGTATCTACTAACCGTGCTCACTACATGTGCTATATCTGGTGTACAGCACACCATAGTGTATATCATACTACCTATAGCATTTGCATAAAGGACTCGTTCTATGTACTCTCTCTCCTTTTCTGACTGGGGGCTCTATAACTTGGAGAGAAACATATGGCTCGATAATGGCGTCTCTACAGGTTTGGCCTTCTCCATCCCAAACCTCTTCAGAATCTTTCGGACATACTTTCGTTGTGATAAATGGAGCACTCCTTTGCACCTATCTCTGTAATTCTCCATTTCAAAGATTTTCTTTGCTGGACCCAAATCCTTCATCTCAAACTTAGATGATAATATCTTTTTCAACATTTTCACAACATCCATGCTTTTACTAGATATAAGCATATCATCTACATTCAATAATAGATATAGGGCATCCTCCTCATCTACATCCTTGACGTAAACACAACAATCATGTTCACATCTATTGAAACCTAGGCTCAAGACAAAGCTATCGAACCTTCGATACCACTGACGAGGGGATTGTTTTAAGCCATACAAAGACTTTCTGAGTAAATACACATTTTCTTCCTATCCCATCTCCATGAAACTATCTTACTGTTCATGTAGATTCTTTCCTCTAAGTCCTATGAAGGAAGGCCATCTTCTCATCCATCTATTCTAATTTCATGTTATGCTATGCCACCAGTGATAGCAAAACCCAAATAGATGTATGATGCACCATAGGAGAAAAAATTTCTATGTAGTCAATTCCTTTCCTTTGTGAGTATCCCTTTGCTACCAGCCTTGCTTTGAATCTGACTCCATCTTGTTCTGAAGGTGCTTCCTTCTTTGTGAACACCCACATTAAGCCAATAGGTCGAGCACCCTCTAGAAGATCCATCAGCTACCATGTCTAATTTTTCTCAAATGATTCCATCTCCTCCATCATGGCCTGTATCCATGAATCATGATCATCACTCTCTATGGCTTCTGCATAATTCTCTGAATCTTCATTAGCAGTAATGAGTGCATAGGAGATAACCTCATCAATGCCATATCGGACCAGCTTTCTTATAGTATGCTGGGGCTTGTGCAAAGCTACATCCACTAGCACATCTCTGCCTGATGTTTGTGGCTGCTCCTGCACATCTATCTAAACTGCCGGTTCTCCATGCTTATTTTCAATCTAAGATAATACTTTTCTGCCCAGCTCCACCTCAACAGAAATACTCTTGAAAATAGATGTAACCTGTATGCCATCATTCTCTGACTGGCCAGCACTGTTTACCTCTATTTTCTCAATTTCATCTATCCCAGACCTCCTCAAGATGCTCTTCTCATCAAAAGATAATGTTCCTACCGATCATTGACTTCTATGCCTGAGAGTCCCATAGTAGGTACCCCTTGACTCCCGTGGATACTCTATGAATATCATCTTTTAAGATTTTGGATCCAATTTGCTCCTCTTGATTGCCTCCATATGTGCATAGGCTGTGCTATCGAAGACTTTTAGGTGGCCAAGCTTCACCTTCTTCCTACTCCAGACTTCCTCTGGACTGCCTCCATTCAGCTTATAATGAGGGGATTTATTCATAAGAAAATAAGAAAAAGTTAGAGCATCACCCTAAAAGAACTTTGGAAGTGATGTCTGCAGCCTCAAACTCCATGCCTTCTCAGTCAGTGTTCGGTTCATTCTTTCCATGATACCATTCTGCTGGAGAGTCATCTACACCGTGTAATGACGTTTGATGCCATTTTTATCATAGTACCTCCTGAACTCCAGGCTAGTATACTCTCTTCCATTGTCCGACCTCAGACACTTCACCTATCTCCCTGACTCCTCTACTTTAGCTCTCTAGGCTCTGAATTGGACAAATACCTCTGATTTTTCTCTGATCAGATAAACCCACACCTTTCTTGAGAAATCATCAATGAAAGTGATAAAGTATTTTGCTCCACCTCTAGTTGATACAGGAGCTGATCTCCACACATCTGAGTGTACTAAATCTAGCACTCCCTCGCTATGCTTGGTACTTTTAGCAAACTTCATCCTATGCTATTTGCCAAGATGCACGGCTCATAAAGATCTATGCCCTCCTTCTTTAGGGCTAGGATCATACATCTTCTACTTAGTTCAATGAGCCCACGGTCACTCATATGTCCCATCCGATAGTGCCATAGTTGATATAAAATCTACTCCTCTTGTGCCGCTGCTAGCACCTCTGCACTATCATTTACCATTGAGCCTTTCATTCTGTAAAGATTGTTGCTCAGTCTTCTACATCTCATCACCACCAAAGATCTCTTAAAAATTATTAGACATCCACTCCTAGCTTGGCAACTAAATGCATAACCCTGCTTCTCCAAGTAGCCCAAAGAAATCAAATTCGTTTTCAACTCCAATACATGCCTGACATTTGATAATATACAAATGATTCCATCGTACATCCTCATCCTGATAGAGCCAATTTTTGCTACTTCGCATGGATGATCAGCTCCAAGACTGATACTTTCACCATCGGCCTTCTGGTAGGTAGCAAACCACTTTCGATGAGAAGTATAATGGTGTGAGCATGCTGAATCCAATATCCATATAGTATCGTACTCTATGGATCCATCTGATACAACTAGCAGGTCTTCCCTCCTTCTCACAAAAGCTGTATCATCTTCCTTGCTAGCCTTCCTTTTTTTTGATCTCAAAAGGAGACAATCTCTCCTCAGGTGTCCAAGCTGATGATATTTATAATATTTCAATGTCATCTTCCTCTGATCGTAAGACTTTGATCTGCCCTTAGATTTTCCTCTTGTCTTCTTTGATCTTTCCTATCTTTCATTCACAACCAAGATCTCAGACTTAGGTTCTCCCTTGTAGATCTTTTTTCTTTGCTCATTTGATCTGAGCATACTAACAACCTCTTCATAGTTTAAGATCTTCTTCCTATAAACTAAAGTTATTATGAGACCATCATACGAACCTGAGAGAGAACATAATAGTAGCAATGCTCGATCCTCCTCATCTATCTTCACATCCAAACTCATCACCTTAGAATACACCTGATTGAACCTTTGGATATGTGCAACAAGATCTCCACCTTCGGGCATCCTCAGACTATACAGTTGTTTCTTCAACCATAGCTTGTTCATCATGTTCTTCTCCATGTATGTGTTCTCTAGTCTCTCCTAGAGCCCCTTTGCTGTAGTTTCTGTGCAAACCTCAGGCAAAACCTGATCGACCAAGCACATCCAGATTGTGCTAAAAGTAATTTTCTCCAACTCTTCCCAATCCTTAGCACTGATCTTTTCTAGCCTTTCTTCTGTCAAGATCTTATAGATCCTCTGCTGAACCAACAAGTCCTTTACTCTTTGTTGCCATAGAGTAAAATTTTTTTTGCCATCAAACTTCTCAAAATCCATCTTGAATCCACTTGATCTCATGACTTCAAATAAGTCAAGAATAGATCCCTAACATCCTTCATGATCTCACACACCAGCAAAACTATCCTTCAAAGAAGATCTAACTAGCCTTAGAACCTCTTTCCAAACTTTTATATCATCGTTCCTTCGTGTAAACAATCTCTACCTCAATTTAGAGACAACCATGAAGCAAACTAGAAGTTTTAGGATAAAACCTAATGCAACAGATCCTGGATGTAGTAAATTTTAAGTGTCTTTCTTCCTTCCATGCAACATCGCTTTGATACCAAATGTCGAAAATGCATGCTCTTCCCACATGGATTGGAAAGACCACCGATGATTAGCCAAGCAACAAAAAAGTACTTCTCAAAGATCTAATGCAGAAGCACAATCAAACAATTCAAGGAATAGAGAAGAAGAGAAGAAAAGATTTTCAAAAGAAAAGAGCTTTTATTTAGTATATTTCAACACACGTTACAATCTTGACCTATTTTTAGTATATATACTTTATAAAGGATCAAGTCCAAGCTCATAGAAAAACTCTTCAAATCCAAACAATCCACGTACAAAAAATAATAACCCATAAAACTAAGTTGGCCTAGTTTTTGACTGAGCCGGCTAACCTGCGACTGGGTCGGCTTAGTTTGGGACTGAGCCAACCCAGTTGTGTGCCATGCCAATAGTCTAAAAATATTACTTTCTATCTGAATTTTCCTCTGAGACCTAGCCGACCCAGTCCTAGACTGAGCCGGCCTAGTTCTCAACTTAGCCAGCTTAGTCTCAGGATGAGCCGGTCCAGTTTCTAAACTTTGCTAGGAGAGCTGATTTCTCCAGTTTCTAAACTTTGCTAGGAGAGCTGATTTCTCTTCCAGCTCACTTTCATCTTTTCATGACCTATCTTCTCATATTTTCAAGACTTGAGAGTGTCACTTCTGAGCTTACAGAGTCCTGCATCTATGGTGTAGAGACACCAGAGCAAGAGTATAGATATTTATTGAGAATGAGAGCACTGAGCATGACCATCTTGAGTAGTTATAAGGAAGTCTACTTTCTCGTCGATGACTAGCTCGATGCTATAGTTGTGTGTCTAGTTCTTTGACTTGAGGAGCATTGATAGTTCATCTTGAGTACGTTATAGTTTGATTATACCATAACACAGTCTCCTAACCATTTAAAATCTTGAGGTGTATGTTAGCTATAGCATTTTCATTATAGGAATTGGATCGCACCAATAGGAGTACCACGGTAGATGAATAGTAGCCCTATGATGATCATAAGATAGAGTCCATAAGCCCATGGCCATGGCGGCATGAAATAATAGAAAAGAATTTTCTATTAGGTTTTTACATCAGATTCAAATCGAATGATTAAATCATTTGATGAGGTGTTGGGTTTGACGAGTTCACCTTAACCCTAATCTTGTTAGGGCTCATGATAGAAGAACCCAATTGTACAGGTAGATGCATCGAGAGGTTTGTATTCAGTTCTAATAGATTGCCACCATATACTGTTAGGTATCATTGGTGGATTTTGAAATCAGTTAGAATGGTATTGATGATCGATCATTCTAATTGGATAAATCGAAAGAGTTCTAGTCTATCAAAAGGTATTTAGATGATGTCAATGATAGAGATCGCGACATGTCTTATTACCATACGAAATTAAATCTATCTAGATCACACGAATAAGGACTTGGATTTGGATGTCATCAATTGGGCCAATCCAGTTTGATTAATTTGGATTAGATCCAATTAGATTCAAGAAAATCGTGCTAACACATGATTGAGCCTAATATTCTCCTTCTATAGTCTTTCTGGTTCATTTTGACTGAGTCAAATTAGATTTGGCTCACCTATGAATCCTCTATGAATTTGTCCTGGTCTAACTAGAGCTTGTCCAGGTCAGATCTGGGCTTGTCCTAAAAGAATAGGGCTTGTCCTAATTCCATTGGATGGAATTAAGATAAGGGTCAAAGGTTGACTCGGATGCAGGAAAGAAGAGAGAGGGGGCGTGCACCCCCCGAACATTTTCTATGGGCATGCACCCTTAGACTATTTTCATGAGAATGGAGAGGGTGCACATCCCCTTAGGCGTGCACCCCATATGGATAAGGTGGCATTTCTTTTGACTGGGTCAAAGAGATTGATCTAGATCAAACTTTGGGGAGATAAGATCACATGCACCAACACCAACCTATCTTCCCTTACATATTTTGTGTAGCATTTTTAGGGGATTTTTTGGGTGACAAACATCAGATTAGAGCTGATGTTTAATGTGGAGAACCTGGTAAGATTTCAACTAAATCAAGCAAACAAGTTGCTTGATGAATTGGGACTAGGGTTGGCGCAGGGGTCTATATAAAGACCCTACGCCCTAGGATTTGAATGGTTCTCATTCTCATGCCCAAAGGCTGCCATCATATCCATCTCCATGCCTCTCCTAATGCTCCTCTCTCTCTTCTCCATGCCCATACTAGGTTGGGCAAAGTTTTAGCTATCAAGAGTTGATAAAAGCTGCTGCAAAGATCAAGATAGGGTGTTCTACATCAAGAGACTATATGCTGATTTCAAAGTTTCTTTTGAAGGTTCTATAGATCAGATTCAGATCTGATCTTTGGAGATTAGATCTAGTAGGAGAAGGTGTCCAGAATTAGCTCGAGTAGACTTCGGTAGAGGTCAGGAACGTGCGTGGCTTGATCAGGAACCTCTGCAGAAATTAGATCATCGGTAGGATAATTATTTACCCTAAATAGGTAATAAATATTGTTCTTGATTTTATTTTAATTTTTATTTTAATATTAGATCATAAAGATCAGATTCAAAAACTCTTAGATGTAATTAGATTTATAAAAAAATTAAAATTTTGATACAGATCTGATCAGATTAGATCAATCATGTGATGGGAAAATTGATTTTTTCCTTCAACTAGGACAAAAAATAACAATCACTAAGAACAACATTATTTAATTTGAATACAAGCTTGATAAGTTCTAAAGCCAAAACTAGAAGTGGTCTTCTATCTCCAACATTCAGGAATCTCTCACTTTCTTCAAATCTTCTACTGATTTGTAGTCCTTGCAATAAATTGCAAATATTAATAGGGCTTCTGGTATCCAATACCCAAGTAGTAGTATCATAAATTAAAAAATTATAAGATGTTATCATATAAATATCTTGACTAGCAACTAATTGCTTCTTTCCCTTACTTGGCCTGTTTGGATCTAATGAGGTAATGTACTAAGGATAATTCCTCTTCTAGTGTTCTTGCTTATTACAGTAGAAGCATTCTGCCTAACTCTGGTTGGACTTGGACTTCTTGGTTTGACTAGACTTAGATATCCCAGCACTATGCACCTTAATATTCTTCTTTATCTTTCTTTATTTTCCAAAGGGTCGATACCTAGAAGAAGATCCTCTCATTAAATTCACTATCTCCTTCTGGAGTTGATGATCCTTCTTAATGGTTTGTAGTAACCCTAGCAAGCCATGGTAGTTTACTACAAACTTAGTCATTTTATAATGATAAAGAAGGGGAGGTAGGATTTAGACAATGAGTTCAGTATTGCATCTTTTCCAAGTTATTTCTGCAAGGAAAACCCAAGTTTGCTCAAAAGCTTGATTATCTCGATCATATACAGTATATGATCTAAGACCGATGCCCTATCCTTCCATTAGAAAATGTGTTCCAAAGCCAATTATCTGCCTACTAATAATTGAGCTCATCTTGTAAAATATAAATAATTTGTTATAAATAAAATATTTATTATGACTTTTTTCATCATAAGTGTACATCCTTTAATGAACTCCTATATTGTAATAAAGTCCTTAGGACTATTTAGATTCAATAAAGAGAAGATTTATCAATTAGTCCTTAAAATGTTCGTGACTAAATGATACATTATTAACTAGAATGATAACATTTATCGAGTGTAGGTCATTATGTGCCATATAGGTTGGTTGTCTTCTTAACAAAGGAGCATCGAGACACTGGTATGACATAAAAATGCGATGTAGGGGTACATCATCACTGAATGTGACCAACACTGAAGCATTCTATTATCAAAAATTACTCTGATAGGATATGTATATAAGTATCTCTTAGATCTGAGATCACCACGGTATTCTGTAAGCAACTTACTTTGTTTTGGTGCCAGACTCCTAAATTTCTAATTCAGTGATCGAAGATTTTTGAGCATAGTTAAGTATTTATGAAGTCGGTGAGTGATCAAGATGGGATTGACTACTCCAAGAGTTTGGAGATAATGCATCATTGTATCTTAATTTAGCAAAACCATGGCCAGGGTAATCCATGTGATCAATTTGATATTTTGAAATACAATGTGAATGACCTATTCAGGATTGACAGTTAAATCTGAAGAAAAAATTGGGTTTTCCTACAGTAGGATGCATCTGATTGGATTAGATTTATAGTAGAATAATTTAAAAAAAATTTTATGATCTGATCAAATTTAAGAGTTTTTAAATCTGACTAGATTGATCTAAAATTTATAAACAAAATTAAAAATAAAATAGTGATATCTAATATCACCTGATCGGGTAAACCGTTTATCTGTTGTGATGATCTGATGATTGATCTGAGATTTTGAATGAGCTATGCATGCATCTGGCCTCTATCGATATTCACTTAGGTTAGATCTAGAAGTTTCCTCCTTCTAGATCTGATCTCCAAAGATCAGATCTAGTGTCTTCTCGTAGAGCCTTCAAATCAAATTTCAAAGGCTACGCGTTCGTCTCATGAACACCATCATCTCTTGTTGATCTTTGTGCCAATGGGACTTGATCTTTGCTCGTAGGTTCTTTCCAACTCTTAGGCATGGAGAAGAGGAAGAGAATCAGATGAGGGAGGCATGGAGATGAAGATTTTGACAAGGCTTCATCATAGATCATTTTTCATGCATAAACAATTTGCATAGGGTCATATTTATAGACCTAGTCAAAAGTCCCTTCGCATATGACTTTGAACAGGTCAAAGCCAACATGAAGAAGGACTCTCCCAAGATCTCCACACCCCACACCACCTTTTTTCAGATTTTTGTCACATAAAAATAAGGAGAAATGACATGGAACAATTTTAGATAAGAAGCATTAGTACGGGACTCTCATCTCCCTAGAGTTTAATCAATATCAAACTCTTTGACCCAGTCAAAATGGGATGCCCACCTTATCCATCAGATGCACAAGCCATAAAAGGGTGTGCGCTCACAAAATCCATGTAAAGCCCAAGGTGGCGTGTGCCCCTAGAAAGTCTCCAGGGGGCGCATGCCCCTCTCCCTTTCTTTCCTGCATCCGGGTCAACATTTGACCCTTGTTCTATTCCATCTTATGGGATTTAGGACAAAATCTTTTCAAGTCCTATCCAATGAATTTTAGGTAAGTCCTTATCAAGTTAGAATAAGCCTTGATCAAGCTAGGACTAGGTCCAGTTAGATCAAGAAAAATTCATCTAAAATTTTTGGGAGAGGCTTCTCCAAAACCATTGTCTTGCTTTCATCTTATTGGATTTAGGATAAGCCTTGATCAGGCCAAGACAAGGTTCAGTCAGATCAAGATAAATTTCTATAGAGTTTTCGGATGAGCCTTATCCAAATAGTTGCAAAAATTAGCAGGTCTTATCCTATTTCCATCCGATGGATTAGAACAAGCCTAGATTATGTTAGGATAATACTTTTTTGACCTGGATAAGTTTCAATTAGACTAGGTAGAGCCATACAAGGCTCCCAGGTAAGCCAAATCCAATTTAGCTAAGTTGAGACGAACTAGAAAGATGACAGAAGGAGAGTATTAGGTTCGATCTATTGGAAAATATGTCCTAAATCCAATCATCTAAGTGGTAGATGATTGAAATTTATATATAAACTATCTAATAATAATAGTTATTTGGCTGATTCATCAGAAAAGTTCTATCTTCCTAAATGAACTCCTAAATTATAATGAATTCCTTAGAACCATAATCAATCGATAAAGAAGGATTTATCAGATGGTTCTTAAATTATTCACAATCAAATGATAAGTTATTGACAAGGATGATAACTTATTGAGTGTAGGTCGTTGTATGCTATATACGTTGGTTGTCCTCGTAACTAAGTGGTTGTTAGATATGTGTGCCCTAGAAGCCAGAATTGGCTGATACTTGTAATACACTTCTAGGGGCAAAATTATAATTTTGACTATAAATTATAAAATGAATTATTTTTTATCATAAATGTATATTTATTATTTGTGATACATCTCTTGAGTTAATGGTAATGATAATTTATATTTTCAAGAGTTGAAAATTTAAGACATGAATTTTCGTTATTAACTCATAAAAACCTCCTGATCATAGGATTATCATGAGGATGGTGATTGATCCAAAAGGTTGGTGTATAATCATCTTTTTATAGTAGATGAGACTTGAGTCTACAGTATAGAGACATCGGAGCAAGAGTATAGATACTCGTTAGAGAACGAGGGCACTGAGCGTGACCACCTAGAGCAGTCATAAGAAAGTCTACCTTCTCGTCAATGACTGACTCGAAGCTACAGTATGTGTCTGGTTCTTTGACCTGAGGTGCATCGGCAGTTCACCTTAAGGGTGTTATAGTTTGACTACACCATGACTCGGTCTCCTAGCCATTCAAAATCCTGAGGTGTATGTTGGCTATAGCATGTTCATTATAGGAATTAGATTGCACCAAGAAGAAATCTATCAACCTTGGTGGATGAGGAGCAGCCCTATGAAGATCATGAGAATCAAGTCCATAAGCCCATGGCCATGGCAGAGTAAAATAATAGAAAGAGTTTTATTAAGGTTTTCACATCAGACTTGAATCGAATGGTTAAATCATAAGATAGAAATTAGGATTTGACGAGTTCACCTTAACCCTAATCTGATCAAGGCTCAAGATAGAATAACTTAATCACATAAGTAGCTGCACCAAGAGGTTCATTTTTAATTTTGATGGGTTGCCACCATATACTACGAGGTGTCACTAGTGGATTTTGGGAGCAATTAGAATGATTTAGATGATTGATCATTCTAGTTGTCCGAATTAGAAGAGTTCTGATCCATCAAAAGTGGTTTCGATGATGTCGATGATAGAGATCATGACATATCCCATTATCATACAAAACTAAACCTAACTAAATTACACAAACAAGGATTTGGATCTGGATATCATCAATTGGACTAACCCAATTCAATTGATTTGAATAAGATTCAATTAGGTTCAAGAAAATCGTGCTAACATACGATTGAGCCTAACGTTCTCCTTCTACTATCATCAAAAGTTATCTCGACCGAGCCAAATATGTTTGTGCTCACTTAGATACCTTTACTTGATCTAACTAGAGCTTGTCTAGATCAGAAAAGGGTTATCTTAATTTATGAGATAAATTTGAGACAACACTTGCCATTTTCCATCACCTGCTAATTCTTGTCTTTGACTTTAGTCAAACATTGACCTTTGACACTTAGACATCTGTCCATGTATCATGCACTTGTAGGAGAGTAGATAAGGGCTTGTCCTCTTACTAGAAATTTGAAAGGAGGGGCGCATGCCTAGGGAGGCATGCGCCCATGGATAGGGATGTCTAGAGTCCCATATGGATGGGACTCCAGGTTGCTTCTTGGAATCAACTTAGGAAGGCGCCTAAGACTCAGCTTTGACCAATCTTGGCACCTCCTAAGGATGAATTGAAGAGGCTCTCATCTGATTGGATCAGGTGATGTCATCTCACCAATCATATTTAGAACTGATTGCACGAAGCAATGTGATTGGCCGGGATGATGTGGCACTGCATGGTGCAGCAGGGTCTATATAAACCCTATCTGCGCCCAACTTTCATAGAGTTCTCTCTTAGCCTATGCCGCAAAGCTACCCCTCTCCCTCCTCCATGCCAACTTTTGGTCCTCTCTCTCCTCTCCATGTCCAAGAAATTTTGGGCTCCTGTTTGGTGCGATCTAGGCAAGAGAAAGCTAACGAGAATGGAAAAAGACAGCACTGCTGCAGAGATGACTGCAGATCTTCAAAAGAAGTTTTGAAGATCCTCCAAATTAGATCTAGATCTGATATTTAGAGAGCTGATAAAGAAGAAGAAGATCTCTAAATCCAGCCTGAGTGGATATCGGTAGAGGTCAGGTGCTTGCGTGGCTAAATTCAGAACCTCAGACAATCAGTAGGATCATCAAAGGATAATCTGATTATCCAACATCAAGGTATAAATTAATCAAAGTTAATTTATTTTTATTTTATTTATTAGATCTATAAAATTAAATTTAAAATATCTTAGATCTGATCTGGATATATGAGAGAAATTTTTGAAATATCTATCTTGATCCGATCAAATTCAAATGAACCTGACCCACGAAATCAAGATTTTTTCTTCAACTGGTATCAGAGCTAGGTTCTATAAAAATTATTTAGATATATTTTAAATTTATTTTTGATCTATTAAATAAAAGATTTTAGATATCATATGAGATGTCATTAGATCTGAAATAAAAAAATTAAAATTAAATAATTTAGATCTAAGTTTTACAAGATGCATGACTAGTTGTAAAATAGAATAGTTCTATACATAGTCTTGTATGTTCATAATTTAATTTGATTAAGTTATAATTTTAGATCTATTTATTTATTATTTTTTAATATTATAAATATTATAATAAGATCTAAAAAATGGTAAATAAAATTATTTAATTTTTGAATCATATGAGATATGATGAATGCATATTTAGACTAGTTGTAGAATAGTTCTACATAATTATCTAGATTAGAATTTATTTTGATGTAATTAATTTAAATCTAATTTTTTAAATAATTATGAGATAATTTAAATTTAAAAATATACATGATATGATACATGCGATGTATGCAAAATATGTTTATAGTTAGATCAATTTTTGTATATGAGATATATGATGTAGATCTAACTAGTTTTATAGTTTTGTATATTTCTGATTAAGGCATTCTCCTTGGCCGTCCGGTCATAAGAATAAAGTAGGATTTAAATGCCCTCTCCTCTCATTTGATGGGGTGTTCTTATGATGTGTAGAGGTGCTGCGCGTTCGTCCTTAATCAAAAATCAAGAACATACTTTCTGCAAAACCCTAGGATTTAATATACATATTTTGTTTATGAACCCTAAACTTAATTAAGAATTAAGATTATAAAATATTAATTAGGTCTCAAATTGAGAATTTCAGATCTAAGACATATTCATAATATTGGGTTCGGGCTTGGGTAGCTTAATTAGGTCTAAGCGGTTGATTAAACCGAATCAAGAGTTGGTTAGATGGGATCAACGGTGCTTAAATTGACCAACCTAATAGGATCAAGTCTGGGTCAAGATCAAGTCACATGAGTGATCGATCAAGCTAAGACCTAATTAGGCTCAATGGTTAGAGTCTGGATTGTAGGCTAACCCAATTAATTCTGGCTCAATAATTTAGTGTCCAAGGAAAGTTTGGTAGATACGATTGATTGGTTTTTAATTGGGAGCTACTCGACTCGAATGTGTTCTTATCGAGTTAATGGCATATCCATTCCACCGATCTCACTTATCTAGCCATATTTATTGGCTCAGTTCTGATCTAAGATGGTCAATAATCCGAGCTAACCCATGCCACTAGGTTCGTCATAATAGTTATGACTATGTCAAGTCTAGTTTAATGAGACCTAAATCAAATCTTCCTAAGAAAAGATTAAGTCTAAAGGTCTTCCACCATTTTAGATGTGCGGGCCCTCCCCAGGGTTAATTGTTCTCAGCTGGTTATAATGGTTCAGTTGCATTGGAAAGATGCAACCATGTCTATTAGGCATTGGATGCTACAGGCTGGAGGATGGATTAGGCTCAATATTTTGGATATGGAGAGAGACTCAATTAGAAATCTAATCTATGCAAATGGTGGGTCTGACTTAACTAAGGAGTGGATCAATATTTTGGATATGGTGAGATTCATGAATTAGAGACCAAGTTTGGGTGCACCATGATTAGAGAATCATTGAACAAGAGTTATTCACTCATTGGCTAACCTATCACCAATAACTGTTAGGTGAGGTGATGAGTCAGTTGGTGGGACCGCACTACCCACTAGAAATCATTAATTATTGAGATTTTTGCATCTCTATAGAGGGAGTGTAGGGATCCGAGAAAATAGTGAGAGCTAATTTGTTTAAAAATAAAATTTTTAAATAAATTAGTCAAGTCTTAATTACAATATCTAACTAGAAATTTTGACTCTCTACAAAAAAATGTCTACGTCCAATCCACTAGCACATATCTTGGACACCCATAAACTGACCGAACCCAATTACAAGAATTTATTTTAGAACTTCAAAATTATTTTGGGTTCCAAAATGTTAACTCATGTGTTGGACCAGGATCCTCCCATCTTATCAGCTTGTCCATCCGCTGAACAGAGAGCGTCTCTTGAAAAGTGGACAGATGAAGATAACAAGGCTAGATATTACATGTTGGACTCGATGTTTGATGAGCTTCAGTGCCAACATGAAGATATCAGGACTACCTACCAAATGTTGGCTCACCTACAAGAGATTTTTGGGGAACAGAGTCGGGCAGCCAAGTATCAAGTCACTAAATGACTTTTCAAGGCTAAAATGCATGATGGAAAGTCAGTCCAAGATCATTATCTGATGATGATCAAGAACTTGAAAGAGCTTGAGAAGCTCGAAGTGAAGTTAGCCCTAGATCTATAGAATGATATAATTCTGCAATCCTTGATTGATGCATATGAGTAGTTCATCATGAACTACCATATGCATAAACTTCAAAATTTCCTAACCGAACTTATGAATTTATTGGTTACTGCTGAGCTTTCCATGAAAGGTTTTAAAGGTTCAGTGCTTGCTATGGAATGGACTTCCTCCAAGAAAAAAATTTTTGGAAAGAAGAAAAAGTCTGTGAAAAAGCAGGTGGAAGAAGAAAACAAGAAAAAGACTGAGCTGAAGAAGAAGGCCACTGACAAAGGAAAGTATTTTCACTGTAACAATGATGGCCACTAGAAGCAAAACTGCTCTACTTATTGGCCACCCTGAAGAATAAGAAGGAGGCAGGTCCTTCTGGAGGTATGCTTGTTATTGAGTCTAATCTTACGGTTTCTTCTGCATCCAGTTGGATGCTTGACTCTAGTTCTAGTGCTCATTTGTGCACTTCCATGCAGGATCTTGAGGATAATAGGAGGCTGAGGGATGGGGAGAAGATCCTATGTATCGAAAATGGAGCAAGAGTTGCTGCCATGGTGATGGAAACATACCCTCTTCGACTACCATCTGGTTTAGACTTAGTTTTAAAAGATTGTTATTATGTATCTGCAGAAAGTAGGAATTTGATTTCTGTTTCATGCCTAGCAGTAGAAGGCTATGTAATTAGTTTTCTTAAGGACCATTGTAACATTCTTTATGAAAAAAATAAAATTGCAAGTGGCTTCCTTATTAATGGTCTTTATCAGTTACATATTGATGTATCTATTTTTAATATCGAGCAAAATGTGAATGCCATGAAATGACCTAGGGATAGTTCAAACAATAGGTATCTATGGCACCTAAGACTAGATCATATAGCAGAAGATAGGGTTAACAAATTGGAGAAAACTGGGCTATTGAGTTCGTTGACTTTCGAGTCATATTTAATTTGTGAATCTTGTCTTCATGGCAAAATGACTAAGCTCCCTTTTCTAGGACATGGGAAAAGGGCCACGGATCTTCTTGCCATAGTACATATTGATGTGTGTGGCCCATTTGAAGTGTTGGCTAGAGGTAATTTTGTCTACTTCATTATCTTTACTAATGATCTATCTAGGTATGGGTATGTCTATCTTATGAGACACAAGTTTGAAGCTTTTGAAAAGTTCAAGGAATTCAGATATGAAGTAGAAAAATAAACTAAAAAATTCATTAAGATTTTTCGATCAGATCGAGGAGGTGAATACCTTAGTTGAGAATTTTTGGACTATCTCAAGAAAAATGGCATAGTCTCTCAATGTACTCCACTTGGAATATCTTAACTCAATGGGGTTTTAGAATGGAGGAATCAGACCCTATTAGATATGATCCGATCCTTGATGAGCTTCATAGACCTCCCTAATTATCTTTGGGGACACTCTTTGTTGACTGTAATATATTTACTAAATAGGGTTTCTTCTAAAACCATTCCTACCATACCGTATGAGATATGGCATGGTAAGAAACCAAATTTGAGTCATCTTAGAATTTGGGATTGTCCGACTCATGTAAAAAGATAACAAGCGGATAAGTTAGACTTTAGATCCTTTAAAGCTCGATTTATAGGATATCCTAAAGAATCATTAGGATATTATTTCTATATTCCAGAAGATCACAATGTGATTGTGAGTCGACATGCCATCTTTCTTGAAAAATAGTTTATTCAAGATAGGCGGCATTGGAAAGTAGATCAAGCTCGATGAGAAAGTCTCACAAGAGCAACGAGCTAAGGACCAATTGGAACCAAATCAGGTTGAGCCAATAAGAACACTACCTCCTCCACCTCGTAGATCGAAAAGAGATTTTCCATCCCCTGAAAGATACTTAGGTATTATTTCAGAGGAAGTAGAGAAAATGTTCCTCGTAGGTAATGGTGCTTCATGGTGATGATCCCAAAACCTATAATGAGGCGAATATCAGATATCGACTCTGAGAAATGGCTAGAGGCAATGAAGTCAGAAATTGACTCGATGCACTCAAACCAAGTCTGGACCTTGGTAGATCCACCAGAAGGTATAGTACCTATTGGGTGTAAATGGATCTTCAAGAGAAAGATTGGTGCAGATGGAAATGTGGAGACATTCAAGGCTAGACTAGTGGCAAAAGGTTATAGTCAATGCGAAGGCATTGACTATCAGGATACCTTTTTCTCCAGTGGCTATGCTAAAATCCATCCGCACATTGCTTGCCATTGCAGCCTATTTCGATTATGAAATATGGCAAATGGACGTGAAAATGGCATTCTTAAATGGATATCTTGAGGAAGATATCTATATGGAACAGCCGCTAGGTTTCACATCCAGTGATACTGATCACAAGGTTTGCAAGCTGCAAAGGTCCATATATGGACTTAAGCAAGCATCTCAGAGATGGAACACTCATTTCAATGATGTGATCAAAATTATTTGGTTTCATCAAAAATGAAGGAGACCATGTGTCTTCAAAAAGGTCAGTGGGAGCGCTGTTGTCTTCCTCGTATTGTACGTGGATGACATCCTCCTTATTGGGAATGATATTCCCATGTTGACGATAGTCAAAATATGGTTGTCCAAAGAATTCTCCATGAAAGACCTAGGTGAAGCATCCTTTATTCTAGGAATTAAGGTCTATAGGGATAGACCGAATAGGATGCTAGGACTTTCACAGAAGATGTACATAGAGGAAGTACTAAAGAGGTTTAGTATGGAAAACTCTAAGAGGGGATTAATACCCTTCAGACATGGTATTCATCTTTCCAAGAAGATGTGCCCTAGCACACCTGAGGAAATAGAACGCATGAGCAAGATCCCTTATGCTTCTGCAATAGGGAGCCTCATGTATGCCATGCTTATGTACACGACCTGATATAGCCCATGCTGTGAGTGTCACAAGCAGATATCAGTCAAATCCAGGTGAAGAACACTGGACTTCTGTGAAATGTATCCTTAAGTACTTGAGAAGAACTAAGGATATGATTGTTGGTCTTTGGTAATGGAGAACTCCAAGTCCAAGGGATATACAGACTCGGATTTTATGTCCGATGTAGATGATCGAAAGTCGACATCTGGGAGTCTATTTGTGTGCAATGGTGGAGCTGTCAGTTGGAAAAGAGTTCCAAGCAAACTATGATAGCAGATTCCACCATGGAAGCAGAATATATCGCTGCATCAGAAGGCTGCGAAGGAGGCATTCTGGTATAAGAAGTTTGCTGCATAGAGAATCGGAGTGAATGCCATCAGATGCCATTCCTCTATACTGCGACAATAATGGCGCCATAGCCCTTGCTAAGGAGCCGAAGGTCTCACCAAAAATCCAAGCACATTGAGCGGCGATACCACCTCATCCATGATTACCTCGAGAAGGATTACGTCGAGGTCAAGAGAGTCGACTCCACAGATAATGTGGCAGACCCACTTACAAAGCCGTTGGGCCAGCAGAAGATCGAAGCCCACCTTGAGAAGATGGGACTTAGATTTGTAGCCAATTGGCTTTAGGTCAAGTGGAAGTTTGTTAGATATGTGTGCCCTAGAAGCCAGAATTGGCTGACACTTGTAATACACTTCTAGGAGGCAAAATTATAATTTTGACTATAAATAATAAAATGGATTATTTTCTATCACATATGTGTATTTAGTGTCTGTGATACATCCTTTGAGTTAATGGTAATGATAATTCATATTTTCAAGAGTTGAAAATTTAAGACATGAATAATTTCATTATTAACTCATAAAATGCTTCCGACCATAGGATCATCATGAGGATGGTGATTGATCCAAAAGGTTGGTGTACAATCGCTTCTTTATAGTAGATGAGTCTTGAGTCTACGGTGTAGGAGACACCAGAGCGAGAGTATAGGTACTCGTTAGAGAACGAGGGCACTGAGCGTGACCACCTCGAGTAGTCATTAAGGAAGTCTACCTTCTCGTCAATGACTGACTCGATGCTGCAGTAGGTGTGTCTGGTTCTTTGACCTGAGGTGCATCGATAGTTCACCTTGAGGGTGTTATAGTTTGACTACACCATGACTCGATCTCCTAGCCATTTGGAACCCTGAGGTGTATGTTGGCTATAGCATGTTCATTGTAGGAATTGGATTGCATCCAAGATGGAATCTATCTACCTCGGTGGATGAGGAGCAGCCCTATGATGATCATGAGAATCAAGTCCATAAGCCCATGGCCATGGTAGAGTGAAATAATAGAAAGAGTTTCTATTAAGGTTTTCACATCGGACTTGAATCGAATGATTAAATCATATGATAGAAATTAGGGTTTGACGAGTTCACCTTAACCCTAATCTGATCGGGGCTCAAGATAGAAGAACTTAATCACACAAGGTAGCTGCACCAAGAGGTTCATTTCAGCTTTTGATGGGTTGCCACCATATACTGCTAGGTGTCACTGGTGGATTTTGGGAGCAATTAGAATGATTTAGATGATCAATCATTCTAGTTGTCTGAATCAGAAGAGTTCTGATCCATCGAAAGAAGTTTCGATGATGTCGATGATAGAGATCATGACATATCCCATTACCATATAAAACTGAACCTAACTGGGTCACACAAACAAGGGTTTAGATCTGAATATCATCAATTGGACTAACCCAGTTTAATTGATTTGAATGAGATTCAATTAGGTTCAAGGAAATCGTGCTAGCACTCGATTGAACCTAACGTTCCCCTTCTACTATCATCAAAAGTTGTCTCGGTTGAGCCAAATATGTTTGTACTCACTCAGGTACCTTTACTTGGTCTGACTGGAGCTTGTCCAAATTAGAAAATGATTACCTTAATTTATGAGATAAATTTGAGACAACACTTGCCATTTTCCATCACATGCTAATTCTTATCTTTGACTTTGGCCAAACGTTGATCTTTGACACTTAGACATCTATCCATGTGTCATGCACCTATAGGAGAGCAGATAGCAGCTTGTCCCCTTGCTAGAAATTAGAAAGGAGGGGGTGCATGCCTTGGGAGGCGTGCGCCCATGGATAGGGACGCCTGGAGTCCCATACGGATGGGACACCAGGTTGCTTCTTGGAATCAACTTAGGAAGGCGCCTAAGACTCAACTTTGACCAGTCTTGGCACCTCCTAAGGATGAATTGAAGGGGCTCTCATCTGATTGGATTAGGTGATGTCATCCCACCAATCAGATTTAGATCTGATTGCATGAAGCAACGTGATTGGCCGGGATGATGTAGCACTGCATGGCGTAGCCGGGTCTATATAAACCTTGTCTACACCCAATATTCATAGAGTTCTCTCTTAGCCCATGCCCCATGGCTGCCCCTCTCCCTCCTCCATGTCAACTTCTGGTTCTCTCTCTCCTTTCCATGCCCAAAGAATTTTGGACTCTAGTTTGGTGCGATCTAGGCAAGAGAAAGCCGACGAGAAAGGAAGAAGGCAGCACTACTGCAGAGATGACTACAGATCTTCAAAAGAAGTTTTGAAGATCCTCCAAATTAGATCTTGATTTGATATTTGGAGAGGTAATAAAGAAGGATAAGATCTCTAGATCTAGTTCGAGTGGATACTGGTAGAGGCCAGGCACTTGCATGGCTAGATCCAAAATCTCAGGCAATCAGTAGGATCATCAAAGGATAATCTGATTACCAAACATTAAGGTACAAATTAATGAGATTTAATTTATTTTTATTTTAGTTATTAGATCTATAAAATTAGATCAGATTTGGATATATGAAAAGAATTTTTGGAATATCTATCTTGATCTAATCAAATCTGACCGAACCTGACCCAAAAAATTAGAATTTTTTCTTCAATGGTGTGGAGACACTGGTATGGCATCTAGATAAGATGTAGAAGTATATCTACACTGAATGTGATCAATGTACCACTCTACTATTAAGAGTAGCTAGCTAAGGCCAATGGGTATAAATTCCCTCCAATCTGAGATCACCACTGTGACTTGCAAGCAACTCACTATACTTTGGTACCAGACTGATTGTATTTCTAATATAGGTTTGGAAGGTTTCTTAGTATAGTCAAGTACTTATGAAGTTGGTGTATGAGTCAAGATGGGATTGACCACTCTTGATTAGCTTCAAGAAGAGAATGACTCATTGTGTTTCAATTTAGCAAAATCTAGACCTTGGTAATCCTCGTAAGGGGTCATAGGATTTGCATAATTCTGAGACACAATAGAAATGACTTGTATGAGTGTTTGACAGTATACTCAAAGTCATCTTGAGCATTATTAGCCAAAGGGATGAATTATATGGTAAGCATAGGCCAGGGTTCTAAGAATGTTGCTTTAAAAATATTCGACCTATCCGAATGTTCGGAACCATTTACTAGATTGTAACTTCGATTGGTATAGGAATTGGTTCCTATGCTACCAACTTAGGTTCGAACCTATGGGGTCACACACATTAGAGCTTGTAAATTGATTAGATGGTTAATCGATGATTGAGAATCATTCTAAGATCAATCCATCAACATGATTGGCATTTGACCTAATGCAAGTATTGCAGGAGGATCGATTAACAATTGGATTGCTAATTGACTCAATTTGATTAAGCAATCAGGCTAAGATCAAGTCTAATTGAATTAGATTCAATTAAAATTAATTTAGATTTAGTTAATTAAGTTTAGTTAGTTTATTGAATAAGCCAATTGCAAGAAAGAATAATTCCTTGTTTGACTAGGACTTGGGTGCACCTAATTGACTTAGGATTTAAATCAAATTTAAATCTTGATTTAATCTGGTTTAGTTGGGCTCCTTGTTGGACTAGGATCACCCTTAATTGGATTGCATTCAATCTAGTTTAAATAGAATTTAAATTGAATTCAAAACTAATTTGACCTAGTCAAACAAGAGGAGTCAAAGTTGGACTAGGACTCTCTCTCTTTTCTTACACTCAAGAAAGCCCACGCCCACCCAATGTTTTCAGATCTTTATGTGAGTTTTCTCATGCCAATGAGAGGTCCCCACATGCCACATATATGATTTTTTTGGAATATGTTTTGACTTGGTCAAAACTAGAAAGAGGTTAGGATTTATTTCCTACTTGGAAGAGTCCCATGATCTCTAACTCCTCTCCCCTTCTTTGTGCTATCAAATCCAATGCCCTTTATTTTTGTTCAGCCATATATTCTCTTCTTTTGTACATGGACTTCAGGGTACTCATGCCATAAAAATACAAGGGGCATCCAAGAGTTGGACGCCCCATAGGAGTCCTTCTTTGACTAGTCATTTGACCTAGTTTTCCTCATCTTGTGGTATGCCAACTAAGAAGTATGTTTGGTGTCAAATAACTCAAGATTTTCCATGGCAAAACATAGAAGAGAAAGTACAAAGGCATGGTGGTTTGTGGTGCCAAGATTCAAGGAGAAGAGCCTTCAACTAAGACATCAAAGGTTGATGTCTTGAAGAGACAAGGTAAGAGAAGATTGTCTTCGCTTCATTTTCCTTTTATGTATTTTTTCTCATGTTTATTTTTATTATTTTTATGTGTTAAAAATATGAGAGAGAGAGGAATAGGGCGTGGGGATAAGTGCTCCAAGTTGTTGGGGCATGATGTTCTTTTAGGATATAATTTGATCATGTCCTAATGAGAGAAGGAGAAGAGAAGAAAGGTCTTCTCTTAGGATTTCTTGGAGAACCATTTTTCTCCAATTTTTATGAAAATTTTATATAAATAAAATAAAAAATCTTAGATCGAGAAACTTAGAAAAAATTCTAGAGGAGAAGGTTCCTCTTGTCCTAGCATAGAGATATTTTTAGGACATTAATTGTTAATATGCTGAAAGAGAAGATTTATCTTCTCTTAGGATTTATTTTTTATTAATTTTATTTTTTAATTTATGCAAGATCCAAGGTTTGGATTTCTTCCTTATTTCTCCTCACGTTCTTCATCTCTTGGAGTGTCCAAGAGATCCAAAGAACATATATTTGATTAACCATCAAGAGTGATCCACGAGAAGCTAGCACTTCGAGCGGATCTTCGTTCGATGAACCTCCAATCTGTGTTGTAGATTCGTGTGGATCATCTATAGAGATCAGACGTGTGTGCAGCTCTAAAAGTAATAATAAAAATCAACCATGGAGTTTTCGACCCATGCAAAGGTATGATATCTGATCTCTTGGTAACCTAAATATGATCTAGGGTTAGATCTAGAATTATTCTAGATCTAGGTATTGATATGATCAATACCACTTGTGATTAATTTAATTTTAGATTTATACTTGCATCATGACATGTAATAGATGCTTGATATATAATTTTGTAATATGATTACATGCATATTGTAGATTAAATTGTTTAATCTATGTCGTCCGCTACTTTAATTTTGAAAAAATTTTGAAATCTATGCATGAAACCCTACATGTTTCTCTTAAGTGGTATCAGAGCATCTAGGTTCTTCTATAACATGTTCATATATGTTTTAGAATAAATCTAAAAATTAAAATTAATTAAAGATTGTACATACTACCATAAGGTTGTCCTATTATAAGGTTAATCTCTTACAATGAAAAGGTTGTCCTAGTATGTGCTGATCTGAATCTGAATCATGAATAATTTAGATTCGATCTAAAAAAGTTTATGATTCAATTTTTTAATTTAAATCTAAAATTAAATATATATTAGATCTATTTTAGATTATTTAGATTAGATTTAAATAATATCAGGATTGTACATACTGCCATAAGGTTGTCGTGCTATAAGGTTTATCCCTTATAGTGAAAAGATTTTTCTAGTATGTATTGATCCAAGAAACCTAAATTATAAATATATTAAATGAGATCTAAAATAATTTATAATTTATTTTTAGATTTTAAATCTAATATTAAATGATTTATGATCTGATTTTGATCATTTTGATGAGATCCATGTGATATGTTTCATATTTTGATCTAGATCTTCATGTTGCATATGTTGATATGTAGCTTTATTTTTTAATCTAGTTTACATATGTATGATATATAAGTTTCATAGAATTTAAATTATAAACTTACTTTCTACAAAATTCTAGATTCAAAATCCTAGGACATGATCGAAATATTGAAATAAATCAAATCTAAAACCATCATTTGAATTTGATTCAAAGTAAAGTATTTGCAATTTAAAAAATATTATAAATAATAAAATCAAAAATTAGTTCTGAGGTTCAATAAATCCAAACCCATAAGCCTTGAACTTAATTAAGAATTAAGTGATTGTTTAGGATCTAGGTTTAAGATTTGAAGATCCTAAGATAATTTCATAAAATATGGGTTAAAGGATCATGGGTTAGCTTAATCAGGTCCTTAACTGGGTTAGACCTAGGGTTAGATTAAATATGGACTTAGTTAAGAAATTGATCAAACCTAATTAATAGATAATTAGGATTAGATCATTTTTTTAGATCAATTCAATAGTTTTAGTTGATCAAAGTTCATACATCTAACAAATGGATACTCATCATGGCTCAATGGTCGAGCCCATGTCTTTACATAGATCAAATCAAAATTAATAAATTGATTGGTGTCTAAGGTAAGTTGGCATCCCAGATCGATGGTTTTTAATTGGCAGCCTACTTACCTGGCCATTTTTTATGGTATTTAAGGCAAGCCTTGGCAGACCATTCCACCAATCTCACTTACTTGATCAATGCGATTAATCAGGTTTTGATTAGGTTGCTCATTGATTCGTGCTAACCCATGTCACATAGAAAATCAGTGAGACTAATTTTACTCAATGAGACTGATATAGGTGCCCATGGACCAAAATTGATCCTAATCCTCATCAATGACTTGAGAAGTGAGTGGGAGGACTTGACTTGGTGAAGTCAGTGGGAGCAAATTGGTCCATGTCCTTTCTATCCTTAAATCACTAATAATTTAAATTCTCTAAAATTATTAGGTTCTTAAAATGATAAAGTTATGGAGATAACTGAGTCATAGCCTCTCATTAAGCTATTTGATAATGGATCCATTAACTCAATAATCATTGGAGGCCAATAGGCCTGGTGCCTGTTGACTAATAAAATTATCATTCATCATATGATGACTTGAATGTATCTCTCTAATGGTGGTTAGGTTGACCAACCATAGTTGGACTTAATCATTCATTAGTTAGATGCACCAAATATGCTCATATTAATAGTTGAACCTAATCGGATCCTTGCAGTCGAGGCCCTAGCCAACTGATTTGATTTTCGAGGCAAAATTAAATTACTAGAAATTATTTAGAAAAATAATTAGTTATGAACCTACCCTTAGATATACATTGGTTGATCAACTATAGTTGGACTTGTGTACAATCTATGTGGATTCTAGTACCCACAAAGAAATTAGGATAATTTCTCGAATTGGAGGTAGAGGCTACCAGTTTGAATAAAATAGTGCGAGAACCTTTAGACTAAAATCCAAGTCTTTAGGCTTAACATAATTCATATACAATAGGTCATTATTCTCTATTCTCAAATTAAGGCTAAACCCTAATTGCTCCTATCACTATTAGATAGTGATGACTTATGGGACCCAACTTCAATAATCCGTATTGAAAGTTGAATGTGGTTCAACAATATGAATGGATTCATATTGAGGGCTTCAAAGCCCAGTCACAATAATTAGTCCAAGATTAATCCAAATCAGGCAAAGTGCTTCTAATGTTAGAAGTAGAGTCATAGAAAGAAGATTTGTCTTACTTTCATTGACCATAACAAGCTGAATAAGAGAAAGGAGCAAATATTTCTCATTAAGGATGTTATATGATAACACCTTAAAATTACTCTGTATATAATTCTACTATATGTCGGTAGTCTTATGCAATTTGTTGCAAAGACTATAAGTAAGTGGGATATTTGAAAATGAAGAGAAATACCTGAACATTGGGGATGGAAGTCTTGTTCCAATCTTAGCTTTAGGAATTGTCTAGCTTATTTTCAATAGATGTCATTTTAAGTGATTGTCACTATTGTCCATCGTTTATGATAAATGTGATCTCTGATGGCCTTTTGGTCAGAGATGGATATCATTTATCAATAAAAAAGATTATTATGATATTATTATGAATAATATTATAGTAATACATGAATAATAAAAAAATAATATTTAATATTTATACAGTCTATTAATTATAATGTATACATCCAAGTTAGATTATGTCATGGATATCTATCTTTGGTATTATCGGCTTAGTCATCTTGACAAGAACAGGATAAATGGGTTAGCTTGAGAGGAAAACCTTGACATCAATGATTGTGAATCATTGATAGCCTCTAAATCTTGTCTTCTTGGGAAGATGACAAAGTCACCTTTTATTGAAAAAGGTAAGGAGTCGATAAAGTTCTAAGTCTCATACATAGTGATGTATGTGGACTTATGAACTTAAGTGCCAAAAGAAGATATTAGTATTTTATTATAGATGATCTATCTGGGCATAGGTGCGTCTGGCCTGAATCATTTGAAACGTAAAAATGATTCAATAATGAAAAAGAAAAATAAACTAGAAAGGGCATTGAAACTCTTCGATCAAATCGAGGAGGTGAATACTTATCCAATAAGTTTGTGATATATCTAGGAGAGAATAAGATTCTCTCTCAGTGGATTCTTTTTTGGAACATAGTGTATCTAAAAGAAGAAAATTGAACTTTATTAGATATGGTTCGATCCATGATAGGGTTCACTTATCTGCTTGCTTCAGGGTTGTGCTCTTGTGGCTACTAGTTTTACTCTAAATTTATACCAAGTAAATCTATTGTAAAGACTCCATATGAGATATGAATCGGGCAGAGACCTAGACTCCCTCAACTTTAGGTTTGGGGTTGATTGGCCTGTGTCATAGGTTTGTACACAAATAAACTTGGATCCTGATCCAATAAGTGTTTAAGGATTATTAATTCTACTATGCTAAATAACATAAGATGTTCATCAGTAGTAGGACATTTCTTTTGAAAATGAGTTTCTTAGAGAAGAAATTGATGCCTGTCAAGTTGAACTTGTAAAAGTTTGACTGATAGAAAAGAACCGATGTTATCTGATAAGTCTAAAGAATCAGATTTGATCAGATCAAATCCAGAGCCCATTAAAGTGTCACCTTTAAGGAGATCCGATAGAGTACCGCATTAGTCAGATAGATACTTCAGTATCTAGGTCTTGGATGGTGATCCTATTGAGCTCGATGAGAATTACAAGAATCTGATCACTTATAGAGATACAATGTAGTGGTCTAACTTCGAGAAGTGGCTTGGAGCCACATGATCCAAATTCAAGTCCATGGAAATCAATAGTGTATGGACATTAGTTGATTCACCTGAAGAGATAAAATTCATTAGATGTGAATGAATTTTTAATAGGATCAGAGTAGCACAGATGGGAAGATTAGGACCTATAAAACCCGTTTGAGTACCATCTCAGAGTTCGAACATATATTTTGAACGTATATCTTTGTTATGAACAAAGACAAATCCTATATTTATAATTGGACAAAATATTTTGTAGTGTTATTTCTTATAATGTTTGAGGATGAAATTCTCTTAATCAGAAATGGCATTCTAGAATTATAAGAAATAAAGGTTTAGGTATCATCTTATTTCTTCACGTACGAGATCAGACATGGTATACTCACTAGAGGTAGTGAGCAGATACAAGTCTGATTCAAGTGAGAGCCACTGAAAGATTGTATAGACAATCCTTAAGTATTTGAAAAATACTAAGATTCAGTGACTCAAATATGAAAGTACTAACTTAAAACATGTAGATATTTTAATTTTAGTCAAAATAAGATAACAACAAGAGAATATCGGATCATACCCTAATTATAGGAGCAATCTGCTAGAAAGATTTCAAGCAGTATACTTTAGCCTATTCAGTTAGTGATGTAGAGTACATCATGGCATATGATGCTGCAATGTAAGCTACGCAGTTGTTGAGGTTCATTAGCTAGTTAGGAGTGGCACCCTCTACCAATGGTCTAATCCTATCGTAGCATTGGAGCCATAGCTTAGGCTAAAGAACTCAAGGATTAGCATATTCTATATCGCTTTCACCTTAGATATTGTTAGATATGTATGCCCTAGAAGCCAGAATTGGCTGACACTTGTTATACATTTCTAAGGGCAAAATTATAATTTTGACTATAAATAATAAAATGAATTATTTTCTATCACAAAGTGTATTTAGTGTTTGTGATACATTCCTTGAGTTAATTGCAATGATAGTTCTTATTTTCAATAGTTAAAAATTTAAGACATGAATTTTTATTATTAACTCATAAAATGCTCCTGATCGTAGGATCATTATGGGGATGGTGATTGAACCGAAAGGTTGGTATACGATCACTTCTTTAGGGTAGATGAGTCTTGAGTCTATGGCATAGAGATATCGGAGCAAGAGTACAGGTACTTGTTAGATAAGAGGGTACTGAGCCTGACCACCTCGAGCAATCATTAGGAAGTCTACCTTCTCGTCGATGATTGGCTCGAAGCTATAGTTGTGTGTCTAGTTCTTTGACCTGAGGTGCATCGGCAGTTCACCTTGAGGGTGTTATAGTTTGTCTATACCATGACTCGGTCTCCTAGCCATTCGAAATTTTGATGTGTATGTTGGCTATAGCATATTCATTGTAGGAATTAGATTACACCAAGAAGGAATCTATCTACCTCGATGGATGGGGAGCAGCCCTATGAAGATCATGAGAATCAAGTCCATAAGCCCATGGCCATGATAGAGTGAAATAATAGAAAAAGTTTCTATTAAGATTTTCACATCAGACTTGAATCGAATGGTTAAATCATATGATAGAAATTAGGGTTTGTCGAGTTCACCTTAAACCTAATCTGATTGAGGATCAAGATAGAAGAACTTAATCACACAAGTAGTTGCACCAAGAGGTTCATTTTCAATTTTGATGGGTTGCCATCATATATTGCTAGGTGTCACTGGTAAATTTTGAGAGCAATTAGAATAATTTAGATGATCGATCATTCTAGTTGTCTGAATCAGAAGAGTTCCGATCCATCAAAAGGAGTTTCGATGATGTCGATGATAGAGATCATGACATATCCCATTATCATACAAAACTGAATCTAACTGGATCACACAAACAAGGGTTTGGATCTGGATATCATCAATTGGACTAACTCAGTTCAATTGATTTGAATAAGATTCAATTAGGTTCAACAAAATCATGCTAGCATATGATTGAGCCTAACGTTCCCCTTCTACTATTATCAAAAGTTATCTCGACTGAGCCAAATGTGTTTATGCTCACTCAAGTAGATTTACTTGATCTGACTGGAGCTTGTCCAGATCAGAAAAGGGTTCTCTTAATTTATCAGATGAATTTGAGACAATATTTACCATTTTCCATCACCTGCTAAATCATGTTTCGAACATTTGGTCAAACATTGATCTTTGACACTTAGATATCTACCCATGTGTCATGCACCCATAGAAGAGCAGATAGCGATTTATCCCTCTGCTAAAAAGTGGAAAGGAAGGGGGTGCATGCCTAGGGAGGCATGCGCCCAAGGATAATGACGCCTGGAGTCCCATACAAATGGGACTCCAGGTTACTTCGGGGACTCTACCTAGGTGGTGCCAAAGACTTATCTTTGACCAGTCTTGGCACCATCTAAGAATGATTCAGAGGGGCTCCCATCTGATTGGATCAGATGATATCATCTCATCAATCAAATTTAGATCTGATTGCACAAAAGGCCATGATTGGTCGAGATGATGTGGCACTGCATGGTGCAATAGGGTCTATAAAAATCCTGTCTGCACCAAGATCTAGAGAGTCTGATCCATTGCCCATGCCATAAGGCTGCCCCGCTCCCTCCTTCATGCCATCTTTAGGTCTTCTCTCTCCTACCCATGCCAAAGAATTTTTGGGCTTCAGTTTGGTGCGATCCAACCAAGAGAAAGGTGATAGAAAAAGGAAGAAGGCAGCGCTGCTGCAAGAGACAACTCACATCTTCGAAAGAAGTTTTGAAGATCTTCAAAATTAGATCTAGATCTGATTTTTGGAGAGATAATAAAAAAAAAGATCTCCAGATCCTACCTAAGTGGATATCGGTAGAGGCTAGCTACTTGTGTGGCTAGATCCAAAATCTTAGGCAGATATCAGGATCATCATAGAGTAATCAGATTATCCTTAACAAAGTAAATTAAATTAGATTTAATTTATTCTTTATTTTATTTTATTTTTTTATTAGATCAATAATATCATATCTGGAAAGTCTCAGATCTAATCTAGATCCAAGAAAATTTTTTTTAAAATATCTCTCTTGATCCAATCAGATCTGAATGAATCTGATCTAAAAAATTAGATTTTTCCATCAGATATTAGATCTGGGTGATGTCAATCTTTAGAAGATCGATGGAAAAGAAGAACTTGACTGACCCAATTGCAAAGGCCTCAGAACTAAGGAGTTCTATGAACTCAAATGGAAGATAGAATATTTGATATCATTCTGATTGACTTTAGTCCAAGTGAGAGTTATTAGAAAATATGTCCTAAAGCCAATCATCAAAGTGGTAGATAATTTGAATTAATATATAAATTATCTAATAATAATAGTTAATTGATTGATTCATCATAAAAGTTTTATCTTTCTTAAATGAACTCTTAAATTATGATGAAGTTCTTAAAACTATAATTAATCGATAAAGAAGGATTTATCGGATGGTTCTTAAATTGTTCACGACCAAATGATAAGTTATTAATAGGAACGATAACTTATCGAGTATAGGTCACTGTATGCCATATGCGTTGGTTGTCCTCGTAACCAAGTGGTGTGAAGATACTAGTATGGCATCCAGGTGAGATGTAGGAGTACATCTTCACTGAATGTGACCAATGTAGCACTCTACTGTCAAGAGTAGCTAGCTAAGGCTAATGGGTATAAATGTCCCTCCAACCTGAGATCAGCATGGTGACTTGCAAGCAACTTATTGTACATTGATATCAGACTGCCTGCATTTCTAATATAGGTTCAGAATATTTTTGGATATAGTCAAGTATTTATGAAGTTGGTGTGTGAGTCAAGATGAGAATGATCACTTCTGATTAAATTTAGGAAGAAAATAACTCATTGTATTTCAATTTAACAAAACCTAGGCCTGGGTAATCCTCGTGAGGTGTCATGAGATTTACAAAATTTTGAGACACAATAGAGATGACTTATACAAATGTTTGACAGCATACTTAAAGTTGTCTTGAGCATTATTGATCAAAGAGATGAATTATACGGTAACCATGGGTCAGGATTCTAAGAATATTGCTTTGTATACATTCGACCTATCCAGATATCGAGAATCATTGCTAGATGGTAACTTCGATTGGTATAAAAATTAATTTTTGTGCTATCGACTTAGGTTCAAACCTATGGACTCACACATATTAGAGCTTGTAACCTGATCAAATGGTTAATTGATGATTGAGAATCGTTCTAAGGTCAATCCATCAACACGATTGGTGTTTGACCTAATGCAAGTGTTGCAGGAGGATCAATTAGCAATTGGATTGCTAATTGGTTCAACTTGATTCAGCAATCAGGCTAAGATCAAGTATAATTAAATTACATTCAATTAGAATTAGTTTGAACTTAATTAGATTAAGTCTAGTTGGTTTATTGGATAAGCCAATTGCAAGAAAAAATAATTTCTTATTTGACTAGGACTTTGGTGCACCTAATTGACTTAGGATTTAAATCAGATTTAAATATTAATTTAATCTAATTTAATTAGGCTTCTAGTTGCACTAGGATCATCCTTAAATGGGTTGCATTTAATCTAGTTTAAATAGATTTAAATTGGTTCAAAATTAATTTGACCTAGTCAAACAAGAGGAGTCATAGTTGGACTGGGACTCTCTCTCTTTTCTTGCGCACAAGAAAGCCTAGGCCCACCCAATATTTTTAGATCTTTACATGAGTTTTCTCATGCTAATGAGAGGTCCCCATGCCCCACATATATGATTTTTTGGAATATGTTTTGACTTGGTCAAAACTAGAAAGAGGTTAGGATTTATTTCCTACTTGGAATAGTCCCATGATCTCTAAACTCCTCTCCCCTTCTTTGCACTATCAAATCCCACACCCTTTATTTTTGTTTGGCCATATATTCTCTTCTTTTGTACATGGACTTCAGGGTGCTCATGCCAAAAAAAACACAAGGGGCGTCCACCATAGGAGTCCTTCTTTGACTAGTCATTTGACCTAGTTTTCCTCATCTTGTGGGGCGCCTCCTAAGAAGTATGTTTGGCATCAAATAACTCTAGATTTTCCATAGCAAAACAACGAAGAGAAAGAAAAAAGGTGTGGTGGTTTGTAGCACCAAGATTCAAGGAGAAGAGCCTTCAACTAAGACATCAAAGGTTGATGTCTTGAAAAGACAAGGTAAGAGAAGATTGTCTTCTCTTCATTTTTCCATTATGTATTTTTTCTATTATTTATTTTTTATGATTTTTATGTAATAAAAATTTGAGAGAGAGAGGAATAGGGTATGGGGATAAGTTCTCTAAGTTGTTGGGGCATGATGTTCTTTTTGGACATGATTTGATCATGTCCTAATGAGAGAAGGAGAAGAGAAGAAAGGTCTTCTCTTAAGGTTTCTTGGAGAACCCTTCTTCTCCAATTTTTATGAGCATTTTATATGAATAAAATCAAAAATCTTAAATCTTGAAATTTAGAAAAAATTCTAGAGGAGAAGGTCTCCTCCTGTCCTAGCATAGAGATATTTTCAGGACATCAACTGTTGATGTCCTGAAGGAGAAGATTTATCTACTCTTAGGATTTATTTTTTCTTGATTTTATTTTTTAATTTATGGGAGATTCAAGGTTTGGATTCCTCTCTTATTCCTTCTCTTGTTTTTCATCTCTTAGAGTATCCAAGAGATCCGAAGAACATGTATTTGATTAACCATCAGGAGGACTCCGCGAGAAGCTAGCACTTCGAGCGGATCTTCATTCGACGAACCTTCGATCTGTATTGTAAGTTCGTGTGGATCACCTATAGAGTTCAGATGCATGTGCAGCTCTAAAAGTAATAATGAAAATCAACCATAGAGTTCTCGACCCTTGCAAAGGTATGAGATCTAATCTCTTAGTAACCTAGATATGATCTAGTGTTAGATCTAGAATTATTCTAGATCTAGGTATTGATATGATCAATATTATTCATGATTAATTTAATTTTATATTTATACTTGCATCATGATATGTTATAGATCCTTGATGTAGGATTTTATAATCTGATTATATATATATTATAGATTAAACTATTTAATCTATGTCTTTTGTTGCTTTAATTTCAAAAAAGTTTTAAAATCTATGCATGAAATCCTGCATGTTTTCCTTCACAATCATGTGCTAGAACAATTTCGTTGAACCTAATTGAATCTAATCTAAATCAATTGAATTGGATTAGCCCAATTGATGACATTCAGACCTAAATTCTTATTTGTATGACCCAGTTAGGTTCAGTTCTGTAAGATAATAGGACATGTCATGATCTCCACATTGATATCATCGAAATACCTTTCGATGGACCAATATACTTTCAATTCATCCAATTAGAATTATCGATCATTAAAATAATTCTAATTGATCCCAAAATTTACTAGTGACACCTAGCAATATATGATGGCAATCCATCAAAAGCAAAAAATGAACTTCTCAGTGCAGCTACTTATGTGATTGGATTCTTCTATCATGAGTCCCGACGAGATTAGGGTTAAGGTAAACTCATCAAACTCAACACCCATCATATGAAAGAATCATTCAATTCAAGTCTGATATGAAATCCTAATAGAAACTTTTTTCTATGATTTCATATTGCCATGGCCATGGATCTTAGGACTCAATCTCATGATCATCACAGAATCTCCCCTCTACCAAGGTTGATAGATCCCATCTTAGTGCAATCCAATTCCTATAATTAACATGCTATAGCCAACATGCACCTCAAGATTTTGAATAACTAGAAGATCATGTTATGGTGTAGTCAAACTATAACACCCTCAAGGTGAACTATTGATGCACCTCAGGTCAAAGAATCAGACACATGCTATAGCATCGAACTAGTTATTGATGAGAAGGTATACTCCATTATGACTATTCGAGGTGGTCACGCTTAGTGCCCTTATTCTCAATAAGTACCTATACTCTCGCTCTGATGTCTCCACAACATAGACTCAAAACTCATCTATCCTAGGAAAGTGATCGTACACTGATCTTTTGGATCGATCACCATCCTCGTAATGATTCTATGATTGAAATTAGTTTATGAGTTAGTTATGATAACTCATGCCTTAAATTCTCAACTCTTGAGAATATGTGTTATCATGTCTATTAACTCAATAATTGTATTACAGATATTTTAATACATAACATGATAGAATATATAATTCTTTAATTAATTTTAAATTAAAATTATAAAAATATTCTTAGAAAGTATTTAACAAGTTTCGGCCAATTTGGCTTTTAGGACACACATCAAACAAACTCCCACTTTATCTAAAGCCAATTGACTACAAATCTAAATCCTATCTTTTCAAGATGGGCTTGGATCTTTTATGGGCCTAAAGCTTCATCAATGGATCAACCGCATGGTCTGTAGAGTTGACTCTCTTAACCTCGATGTGTTCCTTCTCAAGATAATCATGAATGAGGTGGAACCATCATCTTGAAACTCTTCCAACTTATAGTACCACCATTGGATAGAAACAAACTTTCAAAAGTCAACTTTCGATCATCTATATCAGACATAAAGTCTGAGTCCGTATAGTCCTATATCAGGAGTTTACCATTCTGAACCTCTTCAGCACCTCCTCTATATGAGAGACCTAGCATCCTCTTCAGTCTATCCTTAAAGACCATAAACCCAAAAATATGGGATGCATTACCTAGGTCTTTCATAAAAAATTGCTTGGATAACCATATTTTGATCTATGTCAGCATGGAAATCTCATTTCCAATCAGAAGGATGTCATCCACATACAATACGAGGAAGACAACAACACTTCCATTGATCTTCTTGAACACACTTGATTTCTCCTCATTCATGATGAAACCAAATGATTTGATTACATCAAGCATTCCAACTCAGAGATGCTTGCTTAAGTCCATAGATGGATCTTTGCAGCTTGTACACCATTGTGATCACCATCATTGGATGTGAAAATAAATGGCTATTCCATAAATATCTTCCTTAACATATCCATTTATGAACTCTGCTATCACGTTCATTTGCCATATTTCGTAATCGAAATATACTACAATGGCAAGCAATATGCGGATGGATGGCCACTGACGAGAAGGTATCTTGATATCCTTTTGCTACTAGCCTAGCCTTGAATATCTCTATATTTTCATCTACACCTATCTTTCTCTTGAAGATCCATTTTCACCCAATAGATACTATACCTTCAGGTGGATCTACCAAGATTTGGTTCGAGCACATCAAGTCAATCTTTGACTTCATTGCCTCTAACCAATTCTCGAAGTTGATATTTGATATTGCCTCATCATAGATTTTTGGATCATCACCATGAACCCCATTTTTCTTGAGGAACACTTTCTCTACATCCTCTGAAATAGTACCTAAGTGTTAGATGTGTGCCCTAGAAGCCAAATTGGCTAAACACTTGTAATACACTTCTAAGGGCAACTTTATAATTTTAATTATAAATTAATAAAAGAATTATTTTCTATCATAGTGTGTATTTAAAGTGTCTGTGATACATCCTTTGGATTAATGGTAATGACAGTTCATATTTTCAAGAGTTAAAAATTTAAGACATGAATTCTCATAATTAACTCATAAATTACTCTCGACTGTAGGATTATCACGGAGATGGTGATCGATCCGGAAGGTTGGTGTATGATTGCTTTCTTAGGATATATGTATCTTGAGTATACGGTGTGGAGGCATCGAAGCGAGAGTATAGGTACTCACTAGAGAATGAGAGCACTGAGCATGACCACCTAGAGCAGTCATAAGGGTGTCTACCTTCTTATCGATAATTGGCTCGATGTTGTAGTGGTGTGTCTGGTTCTTTGATCTGAGGTGCATCGGCAGTTCATCTTGAGGATGTTATAGTTTTACTACACTATAACTCAATCTTCTAGCTATTCAGAATCCTAAGGTATATGTTGGCTATTGCATGTTCACTGTAGGAATTGGATTGCACCAATAAGGGATCTATCTATCTCGGTAGATGAGGAGTAGCCCTATGATAATCATGAGATTGAGTTCTTAAGTCCATGGCCATGGTAGAGTAAAAATGATAGAAAGAGTTTCTATTAAGATTTCACATTGGACACGAATTGAATGATTAATTTATATAACAAATGTTGGGTTTCACGAGTTCCCTTAACCCTAAACCTATCGAAGCTCAAGATAGAAGAATCCAATCACACAGATAACTCCACTAAGAGGTTTGCATTCAATTTTGATGGGTTGCCATCATGTACTTCTAGGTGTCACTAGTGGATTTTAGGAGCAATTAGAATGATTTTGATGATCAATCATTCTAGTTGTATGAATCAGAAAAGTTCTGATCCATCGAAAGGTATTTCGATGATGTCGATGATAGAGATTGCAACATATCTCATTACCATATAGAACTGAATTTAACTGGATGACACAAACAAGGGTTTAGATCTAGATATCATCAATTGAGCTAATCCCGTTTGATTGATTTGAATAAGATCCAATCAGGTCAAGATAATCATGCTAGCACACGATTGAGCCTGACTTTCTCCTTCTGTAATCTTTCTGATTCATCGCAACTGAGTCAAATTTGATTTGACTCATTCTTGTATCTTGAATAAATTTATTTTTATTTGACTGAAACTTATTCAGGTTAGATTAATTATAGAAATTAAATTCATTCATAGTGCAAATGGACTAGGGTCAAAAGTTGACCTATTTGAGAAAATTGAGGGTCACCTGATCAGATACTTCTAGAAAATTTTTTGGAAATAATTTTGCTCTAATTTTTTGACATGTGATTGGGCTAAAGTCATACTTTGGGTGAGCCTAATTTCATGATTTTTTGTGAAACCTAGATTGGGTTTCTAATAGAGTTTGATCTTGATCAAACTCTTAAAGGGAGGAGTCCCATGTGCCGTGGACTCCTCCTTATCCATTCTTTATGCCAACTTGGGAGGAGTTTTGGGTGACAAAACCTGATGAAGATCAGGTGGGTGATGTGGGTTATTAGATTGGAGTCCTAGATAATCAAGCAAATGAGTTGCTTGATCACTTAGGAGTCTAGATGGCGTAAGGAACATGTATAAAAACACCTGCGCATAAGGCCCTTGTAAAATTCTAGTTGCCACATCCATATGTTCCAACCCTTCCATCTCCCACACCCCCTCAGATCCTCTCTCTCCCCTTCTTCTACGTGCCAAAGGTTGGGCACAAATCAGAGAAGAAGATCTAATCAAATTTTGAAGAGTTTAGTATCTATGCGACGGTGTTCGTGAGATTAACAAGCAGCCTTCTCAAATTTTATTAATATTTCTTCAGATCAGATTCAGATCTGATCATTGGAGAAAAATTTCATGAGGAGAAGACATCCAGATTTTGCATGAGTGGATACTGGTAGAGGCCAGGCGCATGCGTGGCTTCTTCCAGAATCTTAGGAAAGATCAGGATCATCGCTGAGTAATCAAATTACCCAAACAAGGTAAGAAATTAAATTTAATTTTATTTTATTTTTAATTTTTAATATCAAATCATCATGATCAGATCTAAGAACTCTTAGATCTAATTGGATTATTTAAATTTTTTTTTTAAAAATCTCCCCCAGATCTAATCAGATTTGCACGATCTTATGGTGGAAAATGAGATTTTTCTTCAATTGGTATCAAAGCCAGGTTAGCAATTCTTCATATCTATTTTAGATCTAATTTAATTTTAATTTATAATTTGATATTAAAAAATTTTAGATGTCACATCAGATGTGATTAGATCTAAAATCAAAAAATTAAAATTAGAATGATTTAGGTCTATAATATATGAGGTGCATGACTAGATTAGGTATAGAATAGTTCTATGTGTAGTCTAGCATAATCATGTTTTTAATTTAATTAAAAGTAATTTTAGATCTATTTAATTTTTAATTTTTTGATGTTATAATTGCTATAACAAGATCTGAAAAATAGAAAATAGAGTGTTAATTTATTTATATGATATATGTCGATGCATGCTTAAAGTAGTCATAGAATAGTTCTATAAATGTCTAGAATAATTTTGTTTGATGTAATAAAATTTAAATTTTATTTTTTAGATATTATATATGTCATATTAGATCTGAAAGCATGCATGTTTAATTAAGTTATGATAATTGAGATGTATGCAAAACATATATAAGTTAGATCATTAATTATATATGCGATATATAATTTAGATCTAACTAGTTTTATAGTAGAAATTATATTTTTGATTAAGGCATTTTTCTTGGCCATTTGGTCATAAGAATAAAGTAGAGTTTAAGGCCCTCTCCTCCCATTCGATAGGATATTATTATGATGTGTAGGGGTGCTGCGCGTTCATCCTTAGTTAGAAATTAGAACTTTTTTTCTGCAAAATTCTAGATCCTAAAATCCTAAAATTTTGTTACATATTTTATTAATGAACCCAAAATTTAATTAAGAATTAAACTTGTGAAATTAATTAGATCTAAAAATTCATAATTTTTAGATCTAAGATATATTCATAAAATTTGGTTTGGACTTGGGTAGCTCAATTAGGTCTATCGGTTGATCAAACCGAATCAAGAGTTAGTTAGGTGGGATCAAAGAAAGCTTAGATTTGATCAGCCTAATACAATTAAGTTTGGGTCAAGATTGAATCACATTGAGATATGACTCAACCAAGTCAAGACCAAATTTAGCTCCATGGTTCGAGCCTGGATTGTAGGCTAACACAATTAGTTTTGATTCGATAATTTGGTGTCTAGGATAAGTTTGGCAGATACGATCAACTAATTTTTAATTATAAGCTACTTGACCTGAATGCATTCTTGTGGAGTTAATGGTATATCCCTTCCACCGAATCTAACTTACTTGTCCATTTATGTCGATCCAATTCTGATTTGAGATGGCTAACAATTCGAGCCAATCCATGCCATTAGGTTAGTCATAATTATTATGAGTAAGTCAAGTCAAGTTTAAAGAGACCTAAATTAAATCTTTCTAAGAAAATATTAAGTCTAAGATCTTCCATCATTGTAGATGTGCGAGCCCTTTTAGGGGTTGATTGTTCTCGACTGATTACAGTGGCTCAGTTGCAATGAAAAGATGCAACTATAATTATTAGGCATTGGATGCTATGGGTTGAAGGATGGATTGGGCTCAATATTTTAGATATGATGAGGGACCCAATTAGAAATCCAATTCATATAAATGGTGGGTCTGACTTAACTAAGGAGTGGATCAATATTTTGGACATAGTGAGATTCATGAATTAGAGATCAAGTTTGGGTGCACCATGATTAGAGAATCATTGGATAAGAAATATCCACTCATCGATTGACCCATCACCAATAACAGTTAGGTGAGGTGATAAGCCAATCAGTGGGATCGGACCACCCACTAAAAATCAATAATCATGAAGATTTTTGCATCTCTACCAAGGGAGTGTAGGGACCCGAGTATATAGTGGGAGCATAATTTGCTTGAAAATAAAATCTCTAAACAAATTGATTAAGTCTAATTATAAAATCTAACTAGAAATATTGATTCTCAATAGAAAAATATCTGCTTCAAATCCACTAGCTCGTATCTTAGATACCTATAGATCGACCAGATCCGACTACAAGGATTTACTCTGAAACTTTAAAATTATTTTGGATTTTGAGAAGTTGACTCATGTGTTGGAATAGGATCCTCCTATCTTATCAGTCCATCCATCCATTAATCAGAGAGCATCTCTTGAGAAGTGGATGGATGAAGATAACAAAGCCAGGTATTACATATTAGGCTCAATGTCTGATGAGCTTCAGTGCCAACATGAAGACATTAAAACTAGCCACCAAATGTTGGCTCTCCTGCAAAAGTTGTTTGGTGAATAGAGTCACGCAGCTAAGTATCAAGTCACTAAGAGATTGTTTAAGGCTTAAATACATGATGGACAGTTGGTCCAAGATCATTATCTGATGATGATCAAGGATTTAGAAGAGCTTGAGAAGCTCAGTATGAAGTTAGATCAGGATCTGTAGATTGATATAATTCTATGGTCCTTGACTGATGCATATGGATAGTTCATTATGAACTACTATATGCATAAACTTCAGAATACCTTGGCTAAACTTATGAACATGTTGGTTACTATTGAGATTTCTATGAAAGATTCTATAGCCTCGGTACTTGTTGTGGAGAGGACTTCATCCAAGAGAAAGTCTTTTGGAAAGAAGAAGAAGTCCGTGAAGAAGCAAAAGGTGGATGGTGGGAAGAAAAAGAAGGCAGAGCCGAAGAAGAAGGCTGATAAAAAAAAAAAAATTATTATATTACTGACGGCCACTAAAAATGGAACAGTCCTCTTTACCTGGCTAGCCTGAAGAATAAGGAGGCAGGTCCTTCTGGAGGTATGCTCATTATAGAATCTAATCTTATGATTTCTTCTGCATCCGGTTGGGTGCTTGACTCTGGTTTTAATGCTTACTTATGCACTTTTATGTAGGATCTTGAGGAGAGTTAGAGGTTGAGGGATGGTGAGATGATCATATGTGTCGGAAATAGAGCAAGAGTTACTACTATGGCCGTGGGAATCTATCCTCTACGATTACCATCAGGATTAGATTTTGTTCTTAGGAACTATTTTTATATGCCTGCACCAAGCAAGAATTTGATTTTTATTTCATGTTTAGCATAGGAAGGCTATATAATTAGTTTTCTTAAGGACCATTGTAATATTCTTTATGAAAGAAATAAAATTACAAGTGGTTTTCTTATAAATGGTCTCTATCAGTTACATATTAATGTTTCTAATCTTAATATCGAGCAAAACATGAATGCCATAGGATCAAAGCGACCTAGGAGTAGTCTAAATGATAGGTATCTTTTGTATCTTAGGCTAAGTCATATAGCTGAAGATAAGATTAACAAATTGAAAAAATCTGGGCTACTGAGTCCGCTGACTTTCGAGTCATATCCGATTTATGAATCATGTCTTCGTGAAAAAATGACCAAGATCCCTTTTGTAGGACATGGGGAAAGGGCCACAAACCTTCTTGCCCTAGTACATACTGATGTATAAGGCCCATTTGATGTGCCGACCAAGGATAATTATGTCAACTTCATCACCTTTATCGATGACTTGTCTCGGTATGGGTATGTATATTTAATGAGATATAAGTCTGAAGGATTTGAAAAGTTCAAAGAATTCATACTCGAAGTAGAAAAATAAACAAGAAAATTCATTAAGATTCTTCGATCAAATCGAGGAGGCAAATACCTTAGTCAAAAATTTCTAGAGTATCTTAAGGATAATGGCATAGTCTCTCAATGGACTCCACCTAAAATGCCTCAACTCAACGAGGCTTCAGAATGAAGAAATTGGACCTTATTAGATATGGTCCAATCCATGATGAGCTTCATGGACCTCCCTCAGTTTCTTTGGGGTCATAGTGTGATGACCGCTATATATTTACTGTATAGGGTTTCCTCTAAGATCATTCCTACCACACCATATGAGATATGGCATGGTAAGAAACTAAGTCTGAGTCATCTCAGAATTTGGGGTTGTCCGGCCCATGTCAAGAGACAACATGCAGATAAATTAGAGTCTTGGTCCTTTAGAGCTTGATTTATTGAATATCCTAAAGAGTCATTAGGATATTATTTCTATCTCCCAGAAGATCATAATGTGATTGTGAGTCAACACACAATCTTTCTTAAAAAATAGTTTATTCAAGATGGTGGCATTGGAAGGTAGATTAGACTCGAGGAGAAAGTCTTCGATGAGAAACGAGCAAAGAAACCTATGAAATCCAATCAGATTGAGCTAACCTAGACACTATCTTTTCACCTCATAGATCAAGATGAATTTTTCGTCCTCCTAAAAGGTACTTAGGTACTATATTAGAAGACATAGAGAAAATATTTCTCATAGGAAATGTGGTTCATGGTGATGATCCCGAAACCTATGATGAGGCGATATCGGATATCAACTCTAAGAAATAGTTAGAGGCAATGAGATCAGAGATTGACTTAATGCGTTCGAACCAAGTCTGGATCTTGGTAGATCCACCTGAAGGTATAGTACCTATTGGGTGTAAATGGATCTTCAAAAGAAAGATAGGTGCTGATGGAAATGTAGAGATATTCAAAGCAAGGCTCGTGGCAAAAGGGTATAGTCAGCATGAGGTCATTGACTATCAGGATACTTTTTCGCCAGTAGCCATGCTCAAATCCATTCGCATATTGCTTGCTATTGCAGCCTATTTCGATTATGAAATATGGTAGATGGATGTGAAGATAGTGTTCTTAAATGGATTTCTTAAGGAAGATATCTATATGGAATAACCATTAGGTTTTACATTTAGTGATAATAATCACAAGGTATGCAAGCTGCAAAGATCCATATATGGATTTAAGCAAGCATCTTGGAGTTGGAATGCTTATTTCAATGATGTAATCAAATCATTTGGATTCATCAAGAATGAGGAGAAGCCCTATGTTTTTGAAAAGGCCAGTGGGAGCACTGTTGTCTTTCTTGTACTATACTTGAATGACATCCTCCTAATTGAAAATGATATTCCTATATTGACTACAGTCAAAATATGGTTGTCTAAGGAGTTCTCTATAAAAGATCTAGGAGAGGCATCTTTTATTCTACAAATTAAGGTCTATAGGGATAGACCAAATAGGATGCTGGGGCTCTCACAGAAAATATACATAGAGGAGGTGCTAAAAAGGTTTAGCATGGAAAACTCCAAGAGGTGATTAATGCCCTTTAGACATGGCATTCATCTCTCCAAGAAGATATGCCCGAGCACATCTTAGGAGATTGAACGCATGAGCAAGATCCCTTATGCTTCAATAATAGAGAGCCTCATGTATGCCATGCTATGTACACGACCTGATATTACCCATGCTGTGAGTGTCACGAGGAGGTATCAGTCAAATCCAGTGAAGAGCACTGGACTTCCATGAAATGTATCCTTAAGTATTGGAGAAGAACTAAGGATATGTTTCTAGTTTTTGGTAATAGAGAACTCTAGGTTCAGAGGTATACAGACTTGGATTTTATATCCAACATAAATGATCGAAAGTCGACATTCGAAAGTCTGTTTATTTGTAATGGTGGAGCTATTAGTTGGAAGAGTTCCAAGCAGAATAAGATAGCAGATTCCATCATGGAAGCAGAGTACATCGCTGCATCGAAGGCTGCAAAGGAGGCATTTTGGTACAAAACGTTCACTATAGAGCTTGGAGTGATGCCATCAGATTCCATCCTTCTGTACTATGACAATAATGGCACCATAACCCTAGCTAAGCAGATGAGATCTCATCAGAAATCCAAGCACATCGAGTGGCAATACCACCTCATCCGTGATTACCTTAAGAAGGGATACAATGAGGTCAAGAGAGTCGACACTACAGATAATGCGGCTAACCTACTGACAAAGCCATTCAGTCAGTAGAAGATCGAAGCACACCTTGAGAAGATGAAACTTAGATTTACAGCCAATTGGCTTTAGGTCAAGTAGAAGTTTGTTAGATGTGTGTGCCCTAGAAGCCAAATTGGCTAAACACTTGTAATACACTTCTAAGGGCAACTTTATAATTTTGATTATAAATTAATAAAAGAATTATTTTCTATCACAGTGTATATTTAAAGTGTTTGTGATACATCCTTTGTGTTAATGGAAATGACAGTTTATATTTTCAACAGTTGAAAATTTAAGACATGAATCCTCATAATTAAGTCATAAATTGCTTCCGACCGTAGGATCATCACGACGATGGTGATTGATCTAGAAGGTTGGTGTATGATCACTTTTCTAGGATAGATGTATCTTGAGTCTACGATGTGGAGATATCGAAGTGAGAGTATAGGTACTCGTTAGAGAATGGGGCACTTAGCATGACCACCTCAAGCAGTCATAAGAAAGTCTACCTTCTCGTCCATGACTGGCTCGATGCTATAGTGGTATGTCTGGTTCTTTAACCTAAGGTGCATTAGCAGTTCACCTTGAGGGTGTTATAGTTTGACAACACCATAACTCGGTCTCCTAGCCATTCAAAATCCTGAGGTATATGTTGGCTATAGCATGTTAACTATAGAAATTGGATTGCACCAATAAGAAATCTATCTACCTCGGTAGATGAGGAGTAGCCCTATAATAATTATGAGATTGAGTCCTTAAGCCCATGGCCATTGCAGAGTGAAGATGATAAAAAGAGTTTCTATTAGGATTTTACATTGGACTCAAATTGAATGATTAATTCATATGATAGAGGTTGGGTTTGACGAGTTCACCTTAAACATAATCCTATCGGGGCTCAAGATAGAAGAACCCAATCACATAGGTAATTACACTAAGAGGTTCACTTTTAGTTCTGATGGATTGCCACCATATACTGCTAGGTATCACTGATGGATTTTGAGGGTAATTAAAATGATTTTGATGATCGATCATTCTAATTGTATGAATCAGAAAAGTTCTGATCCATCGAAAGAAGTTTTGATGATGTCGATGATAGAGATTGCGATATATCTCATTACTATATGAAATTAAACCTAAGTGGATTATATAAATAAGAGTTTGGGTCAGCATGTCATCAATTAAGCTAATCCAGTTCAATTGATTTGGATAAGATCCAATCAGGTTCAAGATAATCGTGCTGGCACACAATTAAGCCTGACTTTCTTCTTCGATAATCATTCTGATTTGTCATAATTGAGTTAAATTTTTTTTGACTCATTCTTGTATCTTGAATCAATTAATTTTCATCTAACTAGAATTTATCTAGGTCAGATTAATTGTAGAAATTAAATTCATTCATGGTGCAAATGGACTGGGGTTAAAAGTTGACCTATTTGAGAGAATTGAGGGTTACTTGATCAATGGCTTCTAGAAAATTCTCTGAAAATAATTTTGCTCTAATTTTTTGCTATGTGATTGGGCACAAGTCATAGTTTTGGTGAGCCCAATTTTATGATTTTTTGTGGTGCCTAGATTAGGTTTCTAATAGAGTTTGATTTGGATCAAACTCTTGAAGGGAGGAGTCCCACGCGCCATGGACTCCTACTTATCCTTTCTTCATGCCATCATGGGAGGAGTTTTGGATGACAAAACCTAATGAAGATTAGGTGGGAAATATGGGTTATCAGATTGGAGTCCTAGATGATCATGCAAATGAGTTGTTTGATCACTTAGGAGTCTAGATGGCGCAAGGAACTTGTATAAAAACACCTACACATAAGGCCCTTGTAGAATTCTGATTGCCACATTAATATGCTACCACCCCTTCCATCTACCATACCCCCTCAGATCCTCTCTCTCCCCTTCTTCTACATGCCAAAGGTTGGGTTCAAATTAGAGAAGAAGATCTAATTAAATTGTGAAGAGTTCAGCATCTACGCGATGGTGTTCGTGAGACGAATAAGCAGCCTTCTCAAATTTTTTTGAAGGTTCTTTAGATCTTATTCGGATCTAATCTTTGAAGAAAAGATTTACGAGGAGAAGACATCCAGATCCTGCTCGAATGAATATTGGTAGAGGCCAAGCACATGTGTGGCTCCTTTCAGAACCTCAGGAAAGATCAAGATCATCATAGGGTAATCAGATTATCCAAACAAGGTAAGAAATTAAATCTAATTTAATTTTATTTTTAATTTTTAATATTAGATCATCATGATCAGATCTAAGAAATCTTAGATTTGATTAGATTATTTAGAAAATTTTTTAAAAAATCCATCCTAGATCTGATCAGATCTGTACGATCCTACGGTGGAAAATGAAATTTTTCTTCACTAAGTACCTTTAGGAGGATAGGAAATCTTATTTGACCTACGAGGTGTAGGATGTAGTGAATTATGGATTGGCTCAGACTAATTGGGTTCCTCAGGTTCCTTGGCTCTTTGCTTTTTGGAGACTTTCTCCTCCAGCCTAATCTATCTTTCGATGCCACCATCTTGAACAAACTATTTTTTAAGAAAAATGATGTGTCAACCTGCAATCACATTATGGTCTTCCAGAAGATAGAAGTAATATCCTAATAACTCTTTAGGATATCTAATAAACCAAGCTCTAAGAGACCTAGACTCTAACTTGTCCACTGTCGGACAACCCAAATTCTATGATAACTCATACTTGACTTCTTACCATGCCATATCTCATATGTAGTGGCAGGAATGATTTTAGATGGAATCCTATTTAGTAATTAGATAGTTGTCATTAAACTCTGTTCCTAAAGAAACTCAAGAAGGTCCATGAAGCTCATCATGAATTAGACTATATCCAATAGGATCCGATTCCTTCATTCTGAAATCCCCATTATGTTAAGGTGTTCCAGGCGGAGTTCATTATGAGACTATATCATTTTTCTTAGGATAGTTTAGGAATTTTCGACTAAGGTATTCACCTCCTCAATCTGATCGAAGAATCTTAACGGGCTTTCTAGATTGCTTTTCTATTTTATGTCTGAATTTCTTGAACTTTTTAATGGCTTTAGACTTTTGTCGCATCAGGTATACATGCCCATACAAAGATAGGTTATTGGTAAAGATAATGAAGTAGACAAAGTTGCCTCTGGCCGGCACATCGAATGGGTCACACATATGTATATGTACCAAGGCAAGTAGGTCTATAGCCCTTTCTCCATATCCTACAAAAGGGAGCTTGGTCATTTTGTCTTGAAGGCATGACTCATAAATCGAATATGACTCAAAAGTCAACAAACCCATTAGTTCGGATTTCTTCAATTTGTTAATCCTATCTTCACCTATATGACCTATCCTAAGGTGCCATAAGTACCTTTCGTTAATAGTATCTCTAGATCATTTTGATCCTATGGCATTCACATTTTGCTTAACATTATAAATAGACTCAATGATGAGCATTCCTTCAGAAGGTTCTTCATTTTGCTTGTTCTTTAGGCTGGCCAGGTACACAGGATAGTTCTGCTTTCAAAGGCCATCGAAGTTGTAGTGGAAACACCTTTTCTTCTCCATGACCTTCTTCTTCGACTTGTCCTTCTTTTTTCTTCTATTTTCTGCTTCTTTATAGACTTCTTCTTTATTCTAAAGACTTTCTCTTGAAAGAAGTCTACTCCATAGCCATAACTGAGTCTTTTGAACTCTTCAAAGTTTGCTCAACAATAACCAGTATATTCATTAACTCAGCAAAGGTGCACTGGAGCTCGTTCATATAAAAGTTCATGATGAACTGTCCATACGAATCATTCAAGGATCATAGGAATCTATAGATCCTTGTCCATCAAGACACCGAGCTTCTCAAGCTTTTCTAGGTCATTGATCATCGTCAGGCAATGATCTTTGACTGACTGTCCATCACGCGCCTACGCCTTAAGAAATCTTCTGAAGACTTGATAACATGCTACGTGACTCTGATCACCAAACAACTCTTATAGGTGAGCCAACATTTGGCATGCTATCTTAGTGTCTCTATGTTGGCAATGCAACTCATCAGATATTGAGCCCAACATATAGCACCAAGCTTTATTATCATTGTTCGACCATTTTTTATGAGATGCTCTTTATTCTATGATTAAATGTGCTGGTAAAATAGGGTTGGTCCTGGTCCAATATATAGGTCACCTTTTTTGAACCCAAAATAATTTTGAAGTTTCTTAGCCAATCCTTGTAATTTGATTCGGTCAACTTATGGGTATCTAGGATTCGGGCTAGGAGGTTTACACGTAGATAATTTCCTATAGAGAGTCAAAATTTTTAGTTAGAATTGTAATTTGACTCAACCAATTTATTTAGGAGTTTTATTTTTAAAATAAATTAGGCTCTTACTATTTTTCTAGGATCCCTATATTTTTTGGGTAGAGATGTGAAAATCTCCATGATCATTGATATCTAGTGGATGGTGCGGTCCCATAGATTGGCTCACTACCTCACCTAACAGTTATTGATGATGGGTCAATCAATAAGTGAACAACTCTTGTCCAATGATTTCCTAATCATGGTGCACCCAAAACTTGGTCTCTAATTTATGAATCTCTCCATGCCTAGAATATTGCTCAACTCCTTAGTTAAGACAAATCTACCATTTGCACGAATTGGATTCTTGATTGGATCCCTAACCGTATTCGGAATATTGAGCCTAATCCATCCTCCAACTCATAGCATCCAATGCCTAATAGATATGGTTGCATCTTTTCGATGCAACTGAACCACTATAACCAACTGAGAACAATCAACTCTAGAAAGGGCCCGCACATCTATAAAGGTGGAAGACTTCGGACTTAATATTTTCTTAAGAAGATTTGATTTGGTCTCTTAGACTCAACTAGTCATAACATTTATGACTAATCTAGTGGCATGGGTCAGCTGGAATTGTTAGCCACCTTAAACCAAAACTAGGTCAACTCAATCGGCTAGGTAAGTGAGATTAGTGGAAGAAATATATCATTAATTCATCATGAATGCATTCAGATCGAGTAGCTTCCAATTAAAGACCACTGGTCGTATCTGCCATACTTACCTTAGACATCAACTTGTCTGATCAAAATTGATCGAGTTAGCCTACAATCTAGGCTCGAACTGTAGAGCCAAATTAGGTCTTAACTTAATCGACCATATGTGACTGTGAGTTAATCTTGAGGTAGACTTAATCCCATTAGGCTAGTTAAATCTAAGTACTCTTGATCCCACCCAACCAACTCTTGACTCGGTTTGATCAAATCGCTAGACCTAATTGAGCCACCCATACTCGAACCCATATTTTATGAAGGTATTTTAGATCTAAAAATTCAAAATTTTTAGATCTAATTAATTTCATAAACATAATTCTTAATTAAGTCTAAAGATTCAAAAATAAAACATGTATCAAAAATCCTAGGATTTTAGGATCTAGAATTTTATAGAAAAGTAAGTTTTTGATTTCTGATTAAGGACAAATGCACAGCACCCCTACACGCCATAAGAGCACCCCATCGAAGAGAAAGAGAGGGCCTTTAAATCCTTCTTACTCTTATGATCGGACGGTCAAGGAGAATGCCTTAATCAGAAATATGAACTATACTACAAAACTATTAGATCTAAAGTATATAACTATTACATGATTTAAGATCTAATCTATAAATGTTTTGCATACATCTCATGTATCAAATTTAATAGTTAAATTTATATTTCAAATCTGATTACATTTGATGTAATATCTAAAAACATAATTTTAAATGATCTCATCATAAATATTTTTAATCTAGACTACTGATGGCATTGATCTATGGAACTAGTCCAGACATGCATTGCATATGTCATACATATGAAATTTTTAAATGCATCTCATGCTTTCCAATCTAATTATTTCATATATAATATCTAAAATTTAACTAATTAAATCATATTATCTTTAAAAAATTAAATGAATATTTCATAAAAAAATTTGATCTAGACTATGATATTAAACTATAAATCTAGTCTAGATGTGCGCTGCCTATATCATATATATTAAAATTTTAAATTAAATCTTATATTTCATATATAATTACATCTAATGTAACATCTAAAACTTAAATGTTCACATCATAAAAATTAAATTAGAACTAATCTAAAACATATTTGAATGGCTACCATAATATAGAACTACAGACCTAGACTAGAACATGCATTGTATATATCAAGTATATAATTTTAAAACATACATTTTTTATTTTATATCAGATTACATCTAATGTAACATCTAAAAATCAAAAAATAATATCATAAAAATAATTTTAGATCAATCTAAAAATAGATTTGGAAGCAGCAACCCGGCTTTTATATCAGTTGAAGGAAAAATCAAATTTTCTTGCCCCAAGATGCATCTGATCGGATCAAATTTACCATATAATAATTTTAAATTTTTTTCATGATTTGATCAGATTTAAGAGTTCTTAGATCTAATTAGATTGATCTAAAATTTATAAATAAAATTAAAAATAAAATAGTGATATCTAATATCACCTGATGGGATAAATCGTTTACCTGTTGTGATGATCTGACGACTAATTTGAGATTCTGATTGAGCCGCGCACGTGCCTGACCTCTATCAATATCCACTTAGGTCAAATCTGAAAGTCTCCTCCTTCTAGATGTAATCTACGAGGATCAGATCTGGTGTCTTCTCATAGAGCCTTCAAATCAAATTTGGAAGGCTGTGCGTTTGTCTCACGAACACCATTGCCTCTTACTAATCTTCGCGCCAACGAGACTTGATCTTTGCTCACAGGTTTTGTCCAACTCTTGGATGTGGAGAAGAGGAAGAGAATTAGATGAGGGAGGCATGGAGATGAAGATTTTGATAGAGTTTCACCATAGATCATTTTTCAAACACAAACAATTTGCGTAGGGTCCAATTTATATCCCTTCGCATATGATTTTGAATAGGTCAAAGCCAATATGCAAAAGGACTCTCCCATGATCTCCATATTCCACACCACATTTTTTTAGATTTTCTCCACACTAAAATAAGGAGAAATGGCATGGAACAATTTTAGATAAGAAGCATTGGCACAGGGGACTCTCATCTTCCTAGAGTTTGATCAATATCAAACTCTTTGACCTAGTCAAAATGGGACGCCCACCTTATCCATCAGATGCGCACGCTACAAAGGGACGTGCGCTCACAAAATCCAATAAAGCATAAGGGGGTGCACAACCTTAGAATGTCTCCAGGGCTCACAAAATCCACGTAAAGCCTAAGGGGGTGAGCACCCCTAGAAAGTCACCAGGGGGTGCACGCCCCACTCCCTTTCTTTTCTGCATCTAGGTCAACATTTGACCCTTATCTTGTTCCATCTTATGGGATTTAGGATAAAATCTTTCCAAGTTCCATCCAATAGATTTCAGGCAAGTCCTTATCAAGTTAGAATAAGCCTTGATCAAGCCAGGACTGGTCCATTCAGATCAAGAAAAATCCATCTAGAATTTTTGGGAGAGGCTTGTTCAAATTTTATCTCATGATTTTAAGACAAATCGTAATCTGAAAAAGACAATTCTTATCCTGTTCCCATTTTATAAGATTTAGGACAAGCCTTGATCAGGCCAGGATAAGATCCAGTCAGATCAAGATAAATCCCTATAGAGTTCCTGGATGAGCCTTGTCCAAATAGTTCTAGAAATTAGCAGGTCTTGTCCAGTTTTCATCCGATGGATTAGGACAAGCCTAGATCAGGTTAAGACAATAAATTTCTGACCTAAACAAGTTCCAGTCAGACTAGGATGGAGCCATACAAGGCTTCTAGATGAGCCAAATCTAATTTGGCTTAGTCGAGATGAACTAAAAAGATGATACAAGGAGAATATTAGGTTCAATCATATGCTAGCATGATTTTCTTGAACCTAATTGGATCCAATTCAAATCAATCAAACTGGGTTAGCCCAATTGATGATATCTAGACCTAAATCCTTATTTGTGTGATCTATTGAGGTTCAATTTTGTATGGTAATAGGACATGTCATGATCTTCATCATCGACATCATCAAAACACCTTTCGATGGAGCAGAACTCTTTCAATTCATCCAATTAGATCTATCGATCATCAAGATAATTCTAATTAATCCCAAAATTCATCAGTGACATCTAGTAGTATATGATGGCAATCCATCAAAATCGAAAAGTGAACGTCTTGGTATAGCTACCTGTGTGATTGGATTCTTCTATCATGAGCTCCGACGAGATTAGGGTTAAGGTAAACTCATCAAACCCAACACTTGTTATATGAATGAATCATTTTATTTGAGTTCGATGTGAAATTCTAATAGAAACTCCTTTCTATGATTTCACTCTATCATGGCCATGAGTTTTAGGACTCGATCTCATGAACATCATAGGACCACTCCTCCTCTATCGAGATTGATAGATTTTATTTTGGTGCGATCCAATTCCTATAATGAACATGCTATAGCTAACATACACCTTAGGATTCCAAATGGCTAGAAGACCAAGTTATGGTATAGTCAAACTATAACACCCTCAAGGTGAACTATCGATATATCTCAGGTCAAAGAATCATGCACATGCTACAGCATCAAACTAGTCATCGATGAGAAGGTATACTCCCTTATGACTATTCCAGGTGGTCATACTTAGTTTCCATGTTCTCAACAAGTACCTATACTCTCGCTCCAGTGTCTCCACTTCGTAGACTCAAGACTCATCTATCCTAAAGAAGCTAACATTTATCAATCTTCCAAATCGATCACCATCCTCATGATGATCCTACGATCGAAAGTAGTTTACGAGTTAATTATGATAACTCATGTCTTGAATTTTCAACTCTTGAGAATATGTGTTATCATGCTTATTAACTCAATGGATATATCACAGACACATTAATACATAATATGATGGAATAAGTATTTTAATTAATTTTAAGTCAAAATTATGAAAATGTTCCTAGAATGTATTTAACAAGTGTCAACCAATCTAACTTCTATGGCACACACCTAACAAAATGTTGCATCATTCTATAAGCATTCATAGTCAAGAAGATGAATTATATAGAAACCATATCTACATGGGTTCTAGAATGTTGCTTTATATATTTGACCTATCTGACCGTCGGGTACCATTGCTAGATGGTCACTATTGAAAAATAAGTCCTAAAGCCAATCATCAGTCTGTTGATGGTTATACTATTTTATAAATATAAATAAATAATTATTTATTTATTTATTTATTTTGATATTTTTCATCATAAATCTTCAACTTTTAATGAACTCTTATGTTGTGATGAAGTCCTTCAGACTATTTTAATTTGATAAAGAGAGGATTTATCAATTAGTCCTTAAAACTGTTCACGACCAAATGACTCATTGTTAATCTGGACGACAATATTTATCTAGTGTATATCATTGTGTGCCATATAGATTGATTATCCTCTTAATCAAGGAGTATGGAGATGTTGGTGTGACATACAGATGAGATATAAGGGTACATCATCATAGAACGTGATCAACTATGGAGCATTCTACTATCAATAATTGCTCTGATAGGATATCGGTATAAGTGTTCCTTGGACCTAAGATCACCATGGTGGCTTACAAGCAACTCACTATGCTTTGGTGCTAGACTGTCTGAATTTTTAATTGAATGATTAAAGATTTGTAGGCACAGTCAAGTACTTGTAAAGTGGTGAGTGATCAAGATGGGATTAACCACTCCAAGAGTTTGGAGATAATGCATCGCTATATTTTAATTCAGTAAAATCTTGGCCAGGATAGTCCATGAGATGGATTAGGTATTTTGAAATATAATGTGGATAGCTTATTTAGGATTGATAGTTAAACCCTGAGTCATCCTGTGAGTATTTATGATTAAGGGGATAAATTATATGAAAACCATATCTATATGGGTTCTAAGAGTGTTGCTTTATACATTCGACCTATCCGACTGTCGGGTACCATTGCTAAATGATCATTTTGATTGGTACAAAAATTTATTCCTATGCTACCGACTTAGGTTTGAACCTATAGGGTCATACACATTAGAGATCTCGATCTGATTGGATGGTTGATCAATGATTAAGAATCTTTTTAGGATTAGACATTCAATACGATTGATATTTGACCTTATGTAAGTATTGCAGGAGGATCGATTAGCAATCAAATTACTAATTAGCTTAATTTAATTGAACAATTAGACTGAGATCAAGTATAATCAAATGTGATTCAATTAAATTTAGTTTGAGCTTAATTGGATCACGTCCAGTTAGTTTATTCAATAAGTCAATTATAAGGAAGAACAATTTGTAATTAAACTAGGACATGAGTGCATCTAATTTATAATTTAATTAAAAAATTAAATTAACAATAAATTATATTTAATCTAATTTAATTGGATTTCTAATTTAGTTAAGAATACCATTAATTAGATTGCATCAAAATCTATTTTAGTTGGGCTACAGATTTGGTTTGACTAGTCAAAGCAAGAAGTCCTAGTTAGACCAAGACTCCTTCCTTGCACTACTTTCCCTTTCTCCATGCCCTTCCCATGGATTTTTTCATGGAAAATCTGATTTCTAGAAAATTTCCAAGCCTATCCTTTCCCCCATATCCCTCTTAGATATTTTGTGATTTTGGATTTGATCAAAACTAAAAGTAGTGATGATCTAGACTCTATTAGATAGAGTTTGGATAAATCCAAAACTCTTATCCATTATGGTGCCAATTAATCTGAACTTTTTTTGAAATCTTCATGAAAGAAAAAAATTTAATTATGAACCGAATATCTAGAATCCATGCCAAAAGAGTTTAAGGATGCGCCTAAGATTTAGGCACCCCAATCCTTATCCTATTTGGACTCTCTATCTAGGTATTTGACCTAGACAAAGATTCTTCTCTAACTCTCTATTTAAACAGAGTTAACCCATAAAATTTTGAGATGATTTAGACCTAAGAGAGAGGACTTGAGCATGGAGACCTTGGGTATATCAGGGTTGAAGGTGTGGGATATTGTAAGGGCACAAATTGTTGTGCATAGGTAAGAGGAAAGGGCCTAGAGAAGAAGGGTCTTCTCTAAGGTTTTAGTTTTAGATTTTCTTCCACTAATTTTTGAGAGAAGAACATGACAAGAAAGCTTCTTCTAGATACTTCCATCTCCTTTGGTCCTTGAAAAATTCAAGTCAATTAAAAAAGAAGATTTGGCACTAAACGTTGATGAAGGATCAATGCAGTGCTAGCACATTATGCTAATTTCAAGATTGCTGGACTTCATATCGTAATTAAGGCTTCATGTGGAATTTTTGTAGAGGACATGTTAGATGAGTGCCCTAGAGGTTATATTGCCTGACACTTGTAATATACATTCCAGGAGCATTTTTATAATTTTTGACTTAAAAATTAATAAAGCATTATTTTCTTCTATCACATTGTGTATAAAGTGTCTGTGATACATCCTTTGAGTTAATAGATATGACAATATATATTTTTTAAAATTAAAAATTTAAGATATGTATTTTTATAATTAACTCATAAACTGCTTTCGATCATAGGATCATCATGAGAATGGTGATCGATCTGGAAGATCAGTATACGATCATTTTCTTAGGATAGATGAGTCTTGAGTCTATGGTATAGAGACACCAGAGCGAGAGTATAGGTACTCATTAAGAATTAGGACACTGAGTGTCACCACCTCGAGTAGTCATAAGGGAGTCTACCTTCTCGTTAATGACTAGTTTGATGCTGCAATTGTGTGTCTGGTTCTTTGATCTGGGGCACATCGATAGTTCATCTTGAGTGTGTTATAGTTTGACTACACCATAACTCGATCTCCTAGCCATTCAAAATTTTGAGGTGTATGTTGGCTATAGTATGTTCCTTGTAGGAACTGAATTGCACCAAGATGGAATCTATCAACCTCGATAGAGGAGGAGTGGTCCTATGATGATCATGAGATTGAGTCCTTATGTCCATGGCCAAATCAATGTGAAATAACAAACAAGAGCTTTCTATTAAGATTTCACAACAGACTCGAATCAAATGATTTAATCATATGATGGGTGTTATGTTTGACAAGTTCACCTTAACCCTAATCCTGTTGGGGCTCATGATAGAATAACACAATCACATAGGTAGCTGCACCGAGAGGTCCATATTTAGTTTTGATGGATTGCTATCATACACTACTAGGTGTCATTGATAGATTTTGGAAGCAATTAGAATTATCTTGATGATCAACAATTCTAACTGGATGAATCAAAAGAGTTCTGGTCCATTGAAAGGTGCTTTGATGATATCGATGATAAAGATCGTGATATATCCCATTACCATATAGAACTGAACCTAGCTAGTTACATAAATAAGGGTTTGGGTCTGGATGTCATAATTAAACTAACTCAGTTCAATTGTTTTGGATTAGATCCAATTAGGTTCAAGAAAATCATGCTAGCATACGATGGAGCCTAACATTCTTCTTCTGTAGTCTTTCTAGTTTGTCTCGATTGAGTCAAATTAGATTTGGCTCAATCGTGGACCTTGTATAGGTTTGTCTTAATCTGATTGAAGCTTGTCCAGGTCAAATTAAGTATTGTCCTAATCATTTTAGGCCTTGTCCTAAATCCATTGGATGGGATTAGGACAAGACCAACCCTTGTAGGAATTAAGGGAGAAGGGGCGTGTGTCCCCTAGAGAATTTCTAGGGATGCATTCCCCCTGATATTTTTGCATGGAGAAGGGTGTGCATCTCCCTTTAGACATGTGCCACATGAGGATAATTTGAGGCATCCCATTCAAATAGGTTTGAATGGGTCAAAGAGTCTTGATGAGATCAAAGACTCCTGAGGATAAACCTTGGCACCTAGCATTCATACTTATCCATTAATGATACCATTTATGGCTGAGTTTTGGGTGACAAAACTAGGTAAAGTCCTAGTGTTTGGCATGGATTATCAGATTAGAATCTGATTTAATCAAGCAATTTAAATGCTTGATAGATTTGGACTCAAGGTGGTGCAAGGTTGTCTATAAGAACCCCTGCACCCTAGGGTTTCCTAATGCCAACACTACCATGCTGAAAGGCTACTACCATCTTCCTCCATTTCTATACCCCTCTCTAATCCTCTCCCTCTTCTTAATGCTCAAGAGTTGGGCATAAACAACAAAGAAGATCCAAACTTGCTGGCGTAAGGTTCAGGCAAAAAGAGAGGATCAGTTCATGAGATGAATGTGCAACCTTCAGAGATTGATTTGAAGGTTCTACAAGAAGACTCCAAATCTAATTTTTGGAGATCAAATCTAGTAGCAGAAGGCATCTAGAATCAGCCTAAGTAGATTTCAATAGAGGTCGGGCACGTGCGTGGCTCGATCCAGAACCTCAGGAGCAGTCGGATCATCATCAGGGTGAAAGGTTTACCCAAAAAGGTAACAAAAATTATTATGATTTTTAATTTAATTTTTGCTTTTAATATTAGATCATATAGATTAGATCTAAGAACTCTTATATCTAATCAAAGTTTTAAAAAAAAAATTAAAATTCTACTACAGATTTGATCAGATCAAATCGATCCTATGGCAAGGAAAAATATTTTTTTCTTTAAATGATATCAGAGCTGCATTTGTAGTTCTTTAGATTAGATTTTGATCTAATAATTTATTTATGATCTGATATACATGATTTTAGAGATTATATGAGAAGTAATCAGATCTGAAATTAGTAGATTAATTAGAAAAATTCATATATATGATATATGACATGCATGTCTAGACTAGCTTTTATTATTCTATGCAATTGATTGTCCAGAATAAATTTTATTTTTGATATGATCAATTTAAATTTTATTTTTAGATGTTATATCAGATATCTCAGATCTGAAACATGTATGTGCTGATTTAAAATTTGATACATGAGATGTACGCAAAGCATGTATAGGTTTGATCTTTAATTATATATGCAATATATGTTACAGATCTGATAGTTTCATAGTGTAGATTGATATTTCTGATTAAGGCTTTCCCCTTGGTTGTCTGGTAATAAGAGTAAGAAGGGTTTAAATGTCCTCTCTTTCCATTCGATGGGATGCTCTTATGGCATGTAGGGGTGCTGCACATTTATCCTAAATCAAAAATCAGAATTTAATTTTCTGCAAAATCCTAGATCCTGAAACCCTTAGTTTTTTTTATGCCTGTTTTATTTATGAACCCTGGACTTAATTAAAAATTAAGTTTATGAAATCAATTAGACCTAAAATTATGAATTTTTAGATCTAAGATATTTTCATTAAACATGGATTCAGATATGGGTAGCTCAATTAGGTCAAGCCGTTGATCAAACCAAATCAAGAGTTGGTTAGGTGAGATCAAGAGTGCTTAGATTTGACCAGCTCAATAGGATTAAGTATGGATCAAGATCGACTCATAGCCACATATGGTCAATCAAGTTAAGATCTAATTTGGCTCCACGATTTGAGTCTGAATTGTAGGATAACTCGATTAGTTTTGGTTCAATAATTTGGTGTCTAAGGTAAGTTTGACAGATATGATCAACTGATTTTTAATTGAAAGCTACTCGATCTGAATGCGTTCACGTCAAGTTAATGGCATATCCTTTCTACTGGCCTCACTTACATGGCCATTTGGGTCGACTCAATTTTGGTTTGAAGTGGCTAACGATTCAAGCTAACCCATGCCACTAGGTTAGTCATAATTATTATGACTAAGTCAAGTCATGTCTAAGAGACCTAAATCAAATCTTCCTAAGAAAATATTAGGTCTTAGGTCTTCCACCATTGTAGATGTATGGGCTCTTCTCAGGATTGATTGTTCTCAGCTGGTTATAGTGGTTCAGTTACATCGAAAAGATGCAATCATATCTATTAGGCATTGGATGCTATGGATTGGAGGATGGGTTGGGCTTAATATTTTGGATACAGTGAGGAACTCAATCAGAAATCCAATTTGTTGAAATGGGGTATCTAACTTAACTAAGGAGTGGAGCAATATTCCGAGCATAGTGAGCTTCATAAATTAGAGACCAGGTTTGGATGCACCATGATTAGATAATCATTGGATAAGAGTTGTCCACTCACGATTGATCCATCACCAATAACTATTAGATGACGTGGTGAGCCAGTCGGTGGGACCGCACCATCCACTAGAAACCTATGATCATAGAGATTTTTGCATCTCTCCCAAGGGAGTGTAGGGATCTAAGAAAATAGTGAGAGCATAATTTGCTTAAAAATAAAACTTCTAAACAAATTGATCAAGTCTAATTATAAAATCTAACTAGAAACTTTAACTTCCTACAAAAATATGTCTGCGTCAAACCTCCTAGTCCAAATCCTAGACACCCACAGACTGACCGGACCTAATTACAAGGTTTGGCTTATGAACTTCAAAATTATTTTGGATTCTGAAAAGCTGATCTATGTATTGGACCAGGACACCCCACTTTACTAGCCCATCTGATTGCATCTCAGGAGAAGTGGATAGATGATGATAACAAAGCAAGATACTATATGTTGGGCTTGATGTCTAATGAGCTACAGCACCAACATAAGGATATCAAGACTACATGCCAAATGTTGGCACATCTGTAAGAGTTGTTTGGTGAGCAGAGTCGCGTGACCCATTATCAAGTCTCGTGTAGACTTTTTAAGGTTCAAATGCATGATGGACAATTGGTCCAAGATCATTATTTGATAATGATTAAGAATCTAGAAGAGCTTGAGAAGCTCAGTGTCATGTTAAACAGGGACCTACAAATTGATGTGATCCTGCAATCCTTGACTGATGTGTATGGGCAATTCATCATGAACTTCCATATACATAAGCTTCAATATACCTTGGCTAAACTCATGAATATACTGGTTACTACTGAGCTTTCTCTAAAAGGTTCAAAAGGCTTAGTACTTACTGTGGAGCAGACTTCTTCCAAAAAAAAAATTTTAGAAAGAAGAAGAAGTCTGCGAAGAAGCAGAAGGTAGAAGATGGGAAGAAGATGAAGGAAGAGCCAAAGAAGAAGGCTGTGGATAAAGAAAAATATTTTTACTGCAATACTGACGGCCATTGGAAGTGGAACTGCCCTTTATACCTGGCTAGCCTGAAGAACAAGAAGGAGGTAGATCCTTCTGAAGGTATGTTCATCATTGAAACTAACCTTACAATTTTTTCTGCATCCAGTTTGATGCTTGACTCTGATTCTAGTGCTCACTTATGCATTTTCATACAGGATCTTAAGGAGTGTAGGTGACTGGGGGATGGTAAGATGATCCTATGCATCGAAAATGGAGCAAGAGTTACTATTATGGCCGTGGGAACCTATCCATTGCAATTACCATCGAAATTAGTTTTAATTCTTAGGGACTGTTACATTGTGCCTGTTGCAAGTACAAATTTAATTTCTATTTCATGTCTAGCACAAGAAGGTTATGTAATTAGTTTTTTTAAGGACCACTATGCTATTCTTTATGAAAGAAATAAAATTACAAGTGGTTTCTTAATTAATGGTCTTTACTAGTTATATATTAATATTTCCATATTTAATGTTGAGCAAAACATGAATGCCATAGTATCTATGTGACCTAAGGATAGTCTAAATGGTAGGTATCTATGGCATCTTAGGCTAGCTTATATAGCTGAAGACTGGATTAACAAATTGAAGAAATCCTGACTAATGGGTCCATTGACTTTTGAGTCATATCTTATTTATGAATCATGCCTTCAAGATAAAATGAACAAGCTCCCATTTATAGGACATGAAGAAAGGGCAACAGACCTACTTGCCCTAGTACAGATAGTTATGTGCGGCCCATTTGATGTGCCGGTTAGAGGCAATTTTTACTACTTCATCATTTTACCGATGATCTATCTTAGCACGAGTATGTGTATCTGATGCAACACAACTTTGAAGCCTTTGAAAAATTCAAGAAATTTTGACATGAAGTAGAAAAGCAAACCAAAAAATCCATTAAGATTCTTCAATTAGATCGAGGAGATGAATATCTTAGTCGAAAATTTCTGAACTATCTCAAGGATAATAGCATAGTCTCTCAATGGACTCCACCTAAAATGCCTCAACTCAATGGGGTATCCAAATGGAGAAATCCGACCCTATTAGATATGATCCGATCTATGATGAGATTCATGGACCTCCCTAAGTTTCTTTGGGGACATAGTTTAATGATAGCAATGTATCTACTGAATAGGATTCCATCTAAAATCATTTCTACCACACCATATGAGATATGGCATAGTAAGAAACCAAGTCTTAGTTACCTTAGAATTTGAGGTTGTCTGGCTCATGTCAAATGACAGTAGGTGGATAAGTTAGAGTCTAGATCTTTTAGAGCTTGGTTTATAGGATATTCTAAAGAGTCGTTTGGATATTATTTCTATCTTCTAAAAGACCACAATATGATTGAGAGTCGACACACCATTTTTCTTAAAAAATAGTTTATTCAAGATGGTGGCATCGAAAGATAGATTAGACTTAAGGAGAAAGTCTCCAAAGAGCAATGAGCTAAAGAAGCTATGGAACCCAATCAGTCTAAGCCAATCCACACACAACCTCCTCCACCTTTTAGATCAAGTAGGATTTTCCATCCTCTTGAGAGGTACTTAGGTACCATTTCAGAGGATGTAAAGAAAATATTCCTCATAGGAAATGGGGTTCATGGTGATGATCCCAAAATATATGACAAGATGATATCAGATATCGACTCCAAAAAATGGTTAGAGGTAATGAAGTCAGAGATTGACTCAATGCGCTCGATCCAAGTCTAGACCTTGGTAGATCCACCTGAATGTATTGTTCCTATTAGATATAAATAGATCTTCAAGAGAAAGATAGGTGTAGATGAAAATATGAAGACATTCAAAGCTAGGCTAGTGGCAAAAGGATATAGTCAGTGTGAAGGCATTGACTATCAATATACTTTTTCATCAGTAGCCATGCTTAAATCCATCCATACATTGCTTGTTGTTGCATGTATTTGGATTATGAAATATGGAAGATGGATGTGAAAACAATATTCTTAAATGGATATCTTGAGAAAGATATCTATATGGAACAGCCACTCGATTTCACATCCGATGATAGTGATCACAAGGTCTGTAAGCTACAAAGATCCATATATAGACTAAAGCAAGCATCTTGAAGCTAGAATACTTATTTTAATGATGTGATAAAATCATTTAGTTTCATTAAAAATCAGGAGGACTCCTATATTTTCAAAAAGGTTAGTGAGAGCATTGTCTTTCTCATATTGTATGTGGATGACATCCTCCTGATTCAGAATGAGATTCTCATGTTGACCATGGTCAAAGTATAGTTGTCAAAAGAGTTCTCTATGAAAGACCTAGAAGAGGCATCATTCATATTAGAAATTAAGGTCTACAGGGATAGACTAAATAGAATGCTAGGTCTATCATAGAAGAAATACATAGAGGAGGTATTGAAGAGGTTTAGCATGGAAAACTCTAAGAGGAGATTAGTGCCTTTTAGACATAGCATTCATCTCTCCAAAAGAATGTGTCCCAACACACCTAAGGAAATTGAACACATGAGCAAGATCCCTTATGCTTTAGTAATAGGGAGCCTCATGTATGCCATGCTATGTACATGATCTGATAACATCCATGCTATGAGTATCATGAGCAAGTATCGTTGCATCCAGATGAAGAGCATTGGACTTCTATGAAATATATCCTTAAGTACTTAAGAAGGATTAAGGATGTGTTTCTAATCTTTGATAACGGAGAACTCCAGGTCCAGGGGTATATAGACTCAAACTTTATGTCTAATATAGATGATCAAAAGTCAACATCAGAAAGTTTGTTTGTGTGTAATGGTGGTACAGTGAGCTAGAAGAGTTCCAAGCAGACCATGATAGTAGATTCCACCATGGAAGCAGAATATATCATTGCATACGAAGCTGCAAAGTAGGCCTTCTAGTTCAAGAAGTTCGTCGCAGAGCTTGGTGTGATGCCATCGAATGTTGTTCCTCTATACTAAAATAATAATGGAGCCATAGTCCAAGCTAAGGAGCCAAGATTTTATCAAAAATTCAAGCACATCAAGCGTTGGTATCACTTCATCCACGATTACCTCAAGAAGAGATACATCGAGATCAAGAGAGCAACACTACAGACAATATGGTTGACCCACTAATGAAGCCATTAAGCTAGCAGAAGATCGAAGATCACCTTAAGAAGATGGGACTTAGATTTGTAGCCAATTGACTTTAGATCAATTGAAAGTTTGTTAGATGAGTGCATTAGAAGCCAGATTGGTTGACACTTGTAATACACATTCTAAGAATATTTTTATAATTTTTTACTTAAAAAATAATAAAAAAATATTTTCTTCTATCACATTGCGTATAAAGTATCTATGGTACATCTTTGAGTTAATAGATATGATAATGCATATTTTCAAGAGTTAAAAATTTAAGATAAATTTTCATAATTAACTTATAAATTGCTTCCAATCGTAGGATCATCATGAGAATGGTGATCATTTCAGAAGATTGATGTACGATCACTTTCTTAAGATAGACAAGTTTTGAGTCTATGGTGTAGAAACATCGAAGTGAGAGTATAGAATTTTGTTGAGAAGGAGGGCACTGAGCGTGACCACCTCGAGCAATCATAACGAAGCCAACCTTCTCATCAATGACTAGCTTGATGCTGTAGTTGTGTACCTGGTTCTTTGACCTAAGATGCATCGGCAGCTCATCTTAAGTGTATTATAGTTTGACTACACTATAACTCGATCTACTAGCTATTTGGAATCTTGAGGTTTATGTTGGCTATAGCATATTCATTGTAAGAACTAGATCGTAACAAGATGAAACCTATCAACCTTGGTAGAGGAGTGGTCCTATGATGATCATGAGATTGAGTCCTTAAGTCCACGGCCATGGCAGTATAAAATAATAGAAAAAAATTTTCTATTAGGATTTCACAATAGACTCGAATCGAATGATTTAATCATATGATGGGTATTAGGTTTGACGTGTTCACCTTAACCCTAATCCTATCGATGCTCATGATAAAAAGTTTTAATCACCCCGGTAGCTACACCAAGACGTTCATATTTGATTCTGATGGATTGCCACCATATACTGCTAGGTATCACTGATGGATTTTGGGAGTAATTAGAATTATCTTGATGATCAATAATTCTAATTGGATGAATCAGAAGAGTTTTGGTCCAATGAAAGGTATTTCGATGTTGTCGATGATAGAGACCGTAATATATCCCATTACCATATATAACTGAATCTAATTGGATCATACAAACAAGTGTTTGGGTCTACATGTCATGAATTGAGCTAACACAGTTCGATTGATTTGAATTAGATCCAATTAGGTTCAAGAAAATCTTTCTAGCACATGATTGAGCCTAATATTCTCCTTCTATAATCTTTTTGGTTCATCTCGACTGAGTTAAATTGAATTTGGCTCATCCATGGATCTTGTATAGGTTTGTCTTAATCTGACTGGAGCTTGTCTACGTCAAATTAAGCAATGTCCTAATCATTTTAGGCCTTGTCCTAAATCCATTGGATAGGATTTGGACAAGACCAACCCTTGCAGGAATTAAAGGAGAAGGGGCGTGCACCTCCTAAAGAATTTCTAAGGGCACACACTCATTGGTATTTTTGCATAGAGAAGGGTGCATGTTTTCCTTTGGACATGTGCCACATGAGGATAATTCGAGGCGCCCCATTCAAATATGTTTGAATGGGTCAAAGAGTCCTGATGAGATCATAGACTCTAGAGGATAAACCCTGGCACCTAGCATTCATACTTGTCCATTAATGGTTCCATTTATGGCTGAGTTTTGGGTGACAAGAGACATGGTGTTTGGCATGGATTATCAAATTAGAATCTAATTTAATCAAGCAATTTGATTCCTTGATAGATTGGGACTCAAGGTGGCATAGGGTTGTCTATAAGAACCCCTGCACCCTAGGGTTTCCTAATGCCCACACTACCTTGCCAAAAGGCTACCACCATCTTCCTCCATTTCCATGCCCCTCTCTCTAATTTTCTCCCTCTTCTTAACACCCAAGATTTGGCCATGAACAGCAAAGAAGATCCAAACATGTTGGCACAAGGATCAGGCAAAATGAGACGATTAGTTTGTGAGACGAACGTGCAACCTTCAGAGATTGATTTGAGGATTCTATGAGAAGACTCTAGATCTAATTTTTGGAGATTAGATCTAGTAGGAGAAGGCATTTAGACCAACCTAAGTGGACATTGGTAGAGGTCGGGCATATGTGTGGCTAGATCGAAAACCTCAGGAGCAGCCTGATCATCATCAGGGTAAAAGGTTTACCCAAATAGGTAACAAAAGTTATTATGATTTTTAATGTAATTTTTCTTTTAATATCAGATCATATAGATTAGATCTAAGAACTCTCAAATCTGATCAGACTTGGTAGAAAAAATTTTAAAATTTCATTACAGATCTTAACTGATCATATCGATCCTATGGTAAGGAAAAATGATTTTTTCTTTAGGTCGGATGTGTGTGTAGGTCAAAGCAATATCCTCAGCCTCAGATCAAAAAGTGGACATCCAAATCCATGAAAAGGATAATGATATTTGATCTCAATTGCAGACTAGATCAGATCTAGTTTTTCTTGTTTAATATTGATATAATCAACATTGTTGTTTTCTATTTTATTTAATTTTTATATTTATATACATGATTTAATCATATCATTAGATCCAAAATTTAGAATTTATTTATATATTTTATAGATTAGTTAGATTAACCTATAGCTTCCACTATTCTGATTTTGAAAAAGTTTCAAAATGCATGCTAGAAATCCTAGGTTTTTCCTTCAACTAGTATCAAAGCCTAGGTCTTTTTTATTTGATTTTTTGCACATTTTAGTCTTTTATTTAGATTAGATCTAAATTATAATCTGATATTAAATCTAAAACTAAAAATTTTAGATTGAACGAACTGATCTTATAAGATTGTTCTGCTATATGGTTTATCCCTTACAGTGAAGAGGATGTCCTAATATGTGCTGATCTAAAATTCTAATCATAAAATTTTAGATTAGATCTAAAAAAATTTATGATTTAATTAAAAGTATTTCAATCTAGTTTTAATGATTATAAATATATTAGATTTGATCTAAGGTGATTTATAATTGCTTAAAATTAAAATTGCTTCAAATAGATGTACAAAATCATGAATATATTTATATTAGATCTAAAGTAGATTCATGTTTATGTTATTGTTATTTGCATATTGATTATGAATCCAACATACAACTTGGTTGGTAGAACCATATTATAAAAATATTTATACATTTGAAAATCATTTTTGAAATGTCGAATCCCAATCCTCTGCCCAAAACTTAATTAAGAATTATGAATTAAGAATTATTTTGTTTAGGATCTAGGATTGTGAATTGAAGATCCTAAGATACAAATCATAATATTTGGTTTAATAGATGTTGGAAAATATATTCTAAAGTCAATCATCTAAGTTTTAGATGATTGAAACATGTATATGAATTATCTAATAATAATAGTTATTTGGTTGGTTCATCATAAATGATCTATTTTTTTTTAATTGAACTCCTAAATTATGATGAAGTTCTTAGAACCACAATCAATCGATAAAGAAAAATTTATCGGATGGTTTTTAAATTGTTTATGACTAAATGATAAGTTATTAATAAGGATGATAACTTATTGAGTATAGATCGTTGTATGCCATATGCATTGGTTGTCCTTGTAACCAAGTGGTATGGAAATACTAATATGGCATCTAGGTGAGATGTAGGGGTACATCTATATTGAATGTGATCAAAGTAGGACTCTACTGTCAAGAGTAGCTAGCTAAGATCAATGGACATAAGTGTCCCTCGGACCTAAGAGCACCATGGTGACTTGCAAGCAACTCACAATATTTTGGTACCAGACTGCCTGTATTTTTAATATAGGTTCAGAAGATTTTTAGGTATAATCAAGTACTTATGAAGTCAGTGTATGAATTAAGATGGGATTGACCACTCCTGATTAACTTCAGAAAAAGAATATCTCACTATGTTTCAATTTAGTAAAACCTAGGCCTAGGTAATCCTCATGAGGAGTCACGAAATTTGCAAAATTTTGAAACACAATAAAGATGACTTGTATGAGTCTTAATAGCTTATTCGAAGTTGTCTTGAGCATTATTAGTCAGAGGAATGAATTATACGATAACCATGGGCTAGGGTTCTAAGAATGTTGCTTTGCATACATTCGACCTATTCGGATGTCTAACAATTGGTAGATGGTCATTTTAATTGGTACAGGAATCAGTTTCTATGCTACCAGCTTAGGTTCAAACCTATAGAATCATAGATATTAGAGGTTATAATCTAATCAGATAGTTAATCAATGATTGAGAATTATTCTAAGATCAAACTATCAATATGATTGATGTTTGACTAAATGCAAGTATTGCAGAAGGATTGATTAGCAATTGGATTATGAATTGACTCAATTTGATTAAGCAATCAGTCTAAAATTAAGTTTAATTGAATTAGATTTAATTAGAATTGGTTTGGACTTAATTGGATTAAGTTTAATTGGTTTATTGGATAAGCCAATTGCAAGAGAAAATAAATCCTTGTTGGACTAGGACTTGAATGCACCTAATTCTAAATTAACTTAAAATTTAAATTAGATTTAAATATAATTTAAATCTAACTTAATTGGATTTCTAGTTGAACTAGGATCATCTATAATTAGGCTTGCACTAATCCTATTTTAATTGGATTCAAAATTATTTTGATCTAGTCAAATAGGAGGAGTCCCAATCCAATTGGGACTCTCTCACTTCCCTTGCACCAAGATATAAAAACCCATGGCATTTTTTTTTCATTAATGGTGTGAGATTTCTCATGCCAATAAAAGGCCTTCCATGCCCCATATTCTAGTTTTGGGAATATTTTTTGACCTAGTCAAATTTGTTAAAAGGTTATGGCTTAGTTTCCTTTTTGAAAGAGTCCAAAGAATCCAAACCACTTCGTCCCTCATGTGCACCAATTTTTCCCATGCCAAGTTTATTTTCTCCACCCTTTCTCCCCTAGTTTTGTGCATGATATTGTGATGTTACATGCCAAAAAATTAGGGAGGGGCATCCAAGAGTTTGATGCCCCCTTAACTACCTTATTTTGAATGAGTTGGACTAGTTTTTGACCCAGTCCAAGTGGGGAAATGTGGTGCCACCTTTTGGGGAGCATGGGCATAAAAAATACCTAGGTTTCCATGGAAAAAATTTGAAGAAAAGAGGCTGAAAGCATGGGGGTTTTGGGAACTAATTATCTTGGAGAAGGCCCTTTCTTTTGGACATCAAATGTTGATGTCTTGAAGGGACAAAAGTAAGAGAAGATTGTCTTCTCTTGATTTTTCTTTTAAGTATTTTTTTCTTATTCTTTTATATATTTTTTATGTGATAAAAAATTTGAGACAAAGAGAGAAAAAGGGCATGGGGATAAATGCTCCAAGATGTTGGGGCATGGTGGTCCTTTTTGGACATGATCTGATCATGTCCAGATGAGAGAAGAAGAAGAGAAGAAAGGTCTTCTCTTAGGATTTCTTAGAAAATCCTTCTTCTCTATTTATTTATGATTTCTATGAGAAAAATCAAAGAATGTTAGATCTAAAAACATGAGAAAAATTTAGAGAAGGTCTCCTCTTGTCCTAACACAGAGATGTTTTCAGGACATCAATCGTTGATGTCCTAAAAGAGAAGATTTATCTTCTCTTAGGGCTTTTCTCATATGTTTTATTTTTAATTTTTAGGAGATCCAAGAGTTGGACTTCTCCCTTATTTCTTCTTGTGTTCTTCAACCCTTGGAGTGTCCAAGTGATCAGATGAATAATTTTTGAATTAACCATCAGGAGGAATCGATGAGAAGCTAGCACTTCGAGCGGATCTTCATTTGACGAACCTTCAATCTATGTTTGCAACTTCATGTGGACTATCTATTGAGGTCGGATGTGTGTATGGCTCCAAGCAATAAGGGAAACATCTGGAATCAACCATGGAGTTCTCGACCTATGCAAAGATAAGAGATCTGATCTCTTCTTTACTTAGATGCAATCTAGGGTTTGATCTAGAACTGTTCTAGATCTAAGTATTGATTTGATCAATACCAATCTTACTTAATTTATTTTCAGATTTATGTATACATTATAATATATTATAGATGCTAGATGTAGAGTTTAGTAATTAGATTATATGCTTTTATATATTAAATAGTTTAATCTACAACTTTTATTGTAATTTATTTGGAAAAAATTTTGAAATACAAACTTGAAACCCTGCATGCTTCCCAACAATGGCTTAGAGTGAATTAGGTTCATTAATTGGGTTAGACTTAAAGTTAGATTAAAAAATAAAATTAATTAGAGAATTGACTAAATCTAATCAAATATTATCTTAGATTAGGTCAAGGTCTCTTTAGATCAATTACAATAGTTGTAGTTGGTTAAGTCCATGTCTTTAACGAAAACCAAAATGGACTTGATTTTTAGCTAAGCAGTCTAGCTTGAACTGTTAGGTTGATCCAATCAAAACTAATTAATCAGTTGGTGTCTAAGATAAGTCTGGCAGCTTTAACTAATGGTCTTTAATTGAGAGCTACTCACACTATTTCGATCTTTAATTGGTTAATGGCATGTCTCTCCCGCCGATCTCACTTAGCTGGCCTTCTTAGTGAAGTTATATTTTGATCAAATTACTTGAAAATTCTTGCTGACCCATGTCAGCTAGGTAAATTAGTATGACTAATTTAGGTGCTCCTAGACTAGCCTATCTAATGGTCTCCCTTAATCTGACTTGATGAAGTCAGTGGGAGGATCATGATAAGCTAGTTCATCTGACTCACTTCTCTTAAAACATGTTAACCAAGTTCTCTAAAATTATTAGGTCCTTAAAAATAAAATAGTTATGGTGATAACTAGATCATAGCCTTCTATTAAGTGAGTGATAATGGGTCTATTACTTGGACAATCTTTGGAGGCCTAAAGGCTTGGTGCTTATCAGCTAATGGAATTGTTATTTATAATATGATTTCATGGCCGCATCTTTCTAAATGACGATTAGGTTGATCAACCAAAGTTGGACTTAATCATTCATTGGTTAGATGGACCAAGTATGGTCATGTTAATGGTTGAACCTAACTGGATCTTTCCAGCGGAGGCCAAAGCCTACTGATTAGGGACTGGGGCATGCAAAACTAAATTACTAAAATTTATTTAGAGAAATAATTGGTTATGAACCTATCCTTAGATGTACATGGGTTAATCAGCCAAAGTCGGGCTTGTGTGCAGTCTATGTGAATTTTAGTACTCGCTAAAGAATTAGGATAATTCCTCAAATTGAAGGTAGAGGTTATCAATTCGAATAAAATAATGAAAGAACCTTTTAATTAAAGCCTAAATCTTTATGTTTAATAAATTATTCACTAATTAGGTCTTGGTTTTTCTTTATGTGGTTATGGCCACTATCCTATCACTTCAATCATTGTTGGACAATGATAAGTTAGTGGGATCTAACTTCAGCAGTCGATATCGAAAGTTGAAGATTGTCCTTGAGCATGAATGAATATTGTACATTCTGACAGATCCAACACCTGAGGAGCTAGCTCAGAATACATGTGGCACGGTCAAAGACACTTATCATAAGTAGCTTAATGACCAAACTATAGTGTGTTACATCATGCTAGTGGCTTTGAGCGATGAGTTTAGTTGTAGGTTCGAGTTAGCTCAGTCAGAAGACATAGTTCAAATGTTGAATGAGTCTTTTGGCACTTTCGAAGATGTTGAGAGGTACAAGACTAGTTATGCTATCTTCAATGCTAGGATGAGGGATGGAGGTTCAGTCACTGATCATGTATTATACATGATCGAGTTGATTGAGAATTTGAGCAAGCTTAGTTTTTTCTGGCATGAGCAACTAAGGAAAAATGCTATTCTAAACTCACTGCCCAAGTCTTACCTTCCTTTCCTTACTCATTATAGAATGACAAAGCCTGAAATCAATTACCATAGGTTATTGGGATTGCTTCAAAACATTGAGAAGGATCATCAGCTGCACAAAAAGTTTGTGAATCTGGTGGGAGGATATTCTTCTGATTCTCGACCCTTTAAGAAAGGAAAGAAAAATAAGAAGAAAAAGTCCAAGAAGGTGCAAGTTCAGGCTTGGACATCTGTGCAGGGTTAGACCAAGATGACAAAGCCCAACAAGGGTCAAGTAGAGTGCTTCTTTTATATGAAGCAGAGGTATTGAAAGAGGGATTGTCCTCAGTACATTGCCTCTCTGGATCCAAGCAGGCCAAAAAGGAAGCAAATTATTGCTAAGCAAGGTACTTATATGATAACTCCTTGCAATTTCTCTATTTATAATATTATTGATTTGGATATTGGATACCGAAAGTCCTTACCATCTTTATAATTCGTTGCAAGGATTGCAGATCTGTAGAAGATTTAAACAAGATTAAAGATTTCCTAAACATTAGAGATGGAAGACAAGTTCCTGTTCTAGCATTTGGGATTAGGAAACTTGTATTTGATTCTCATTCTATTATTCTTACTAATTATCATTTTTGTCCTAGTTTCTTGTTGAGTATCATTTTTGTAGGCCTTTTGGATAAAAATAATTATAAAAGTTTAATAAAAAAAGAGTTTTGTGATGTCATTTTGAGTAGTGTTATGATTTTTACTATATATTTGAGCAATGGTATCTATAAAATATCACAACTTGTTAATGTAGTTATTAGAGGTAAAATGACCCCCATCAAAGTTTTTGGCTGTCGGCTTTCCTCTAGTTGCACTCTTTTTAGACAACCTCCTTCAGCCGCACTCCTTCTAGATGACCTTCTCCAGCCGCACTCCTTCTAGACAACCTTCTCCAGCCGCACTCCTTTCGAACGACCTCCTCTAGTCTTATTCCTTTTGGATGACCTCCCCCAGCTACACTCCTTCTAGATGACCTCCCCTAGCCAACCTCCTTTCAGACAATCTGCTCCAGTCGCACTTCTTTCGAATGACCTCCTCCAGCTGACCTCCTTTCAGACGATCTCCTTTTAAGTGATCTCCATCAGTCAAACTCATTATGAATGAACTCCTCTCAGTCACTAGGCAAGCTTCCTCTAGTTGACATCCTTTCGGTCGATCTCCTCTTAGTCGCTCAGAAAGACCTTGTCATCCACATAGATTCGGCTACTAATAGGCATACATACGGATGGCCTTGAAAAAGTTCAAACTCCTCTAGAACTATTGTGACTTGAAGCTCTTCACCATCAGCACCCACTCCATCTGAACTTTGACTATTAATCCCTAATGAACTGGCAATTCATGATAATAGACACCACTCTCGACTGGCACATCATGACAATGAACACCACTATCCATAATAAACTCCACGTGGCCTAAGCAGCCCATTACCAAACGGTTATGGCTATCGCTATTAGTTTGTTACATGCTCTATCTATAAAAGGGATCCTCTAGATATGTTTCTTCTAAGCTCTCATTCTCCTTCTCGTTACTCTGCTTCTCTAAATTTTGAGCATTTTATTTCTGTTGGCTAGAAGAGCTGACTTGATCATCGGAGGGTCCTTCTAGAGCCCACCCCTCCGACCTTGGATAAGACTTTGTTTTGTAGATCATCGATGGTGACCTCATCGTCTCCAACTCCAGCTCTATTCTGGCGTCAATCAGATTCTGCACCAATAAATTGCGCTAGAAGAAGGAACTTGAGCACTTATTCCAAAAGAAGTGCTCAGTTGATCTTGTTGACTTTCTTCCTTAGATCTCTCATCCGTTTAATCTGCTACAGCTCCAGAGATGCCTCTAAGAAAGATGACCACCCAGAGATCCATCACATCTACCATCAGATCTAAGCCAAATCTACTTGCTCCAACACCATTACCAGCATCTCTACCTCTTCCACTGATTGTCGTGGTGGATCAAGAGCAGTTCAACCTGTTGGTGTAGTAGGTCCGGGGCCTCACCAAAATAATGCAGGCCATGCAGCAACCTCCAGCAGCAACCCAGTCAGAAAATCCCCTATTGGAGTTTCAAGAACTGGCCTAGAGAAGACAAACTTGGTTTAGTACACCCGTTACTCCTAGAAAGAGAAAATGGAAGGTAGAAGATCCTTGTTCAGACCATGATTCTTCTTCGAAAGTGATCTTTCCCATCAACAGCCAAAAGCCCTTCGAGATCCATGGTCGGAATGATGCTCTCGATTAGAAGCTCCAAGACATTGATCAGCAGATTGAAAAGCTCCGCTATGCCATCCCAGCTCACCATGATAATATTTGCACCGACCCTCCTTTCTCCCAGTAAATCATGCAGGAGTCGATCCCGTTGAACTTTAAGCTCCCATAATTCAAGAGCTATGATGGGACCACTAATCTGATTGACCACTTGAAGGCCTTTCGGATCATGATACTGCTCTGTGGTGCATCAGACGCCATCTTATGCCGAGCCTTCCCATCCACTGTAAACAGGATAATAAGAAATTGGTGCTCAATATTAAAGTCGGGTATGATCTTTCTCTTCGACCAAATAAGCCATCAGTTTGTGACTCATTTTGTCAATAGCCAACGTTCTAGGTGAGGTTTGGACTCCCTTATCAAGATCAAGCAAAAGGAAAGAAAGTCCATCTAAGCTTATGTCAACCACTTTAATGCCGCTGTACTGGAGGTCCGAAACCTAGACCAATCGATTGCCATGGCCGCTCTAAAGGGCGGCCTTCGAAAGAATGACCTACTATTTTTTTTTGAAGAAGTATCCCAATGATTTTACTGACCTGCTAGCTCAGGCTAAAGATTATGCTCGAGTTGAAGAAGCCTTCAAATTGAAGGATGAAGCTACAAAGGAGTGGCAAGCGGGTGAGTCTAGTAAACCCACAATTGAAGAAGAGCCTAATAAAGTTCAACCGTACTTCCAGACTCCTCCTAAGTGCAAGCAAGCCCGAACCCCTGCTCGAGCTTGTCATCAATGAAGCTCTAATTGAAGGACATGGATGAACTCTCCTCCCAGAAGGTTCTATAACTATGCCCCCCTTAATGCTCCAAAAATTCAAGTATCGATGGAGATTAAGGAGCAGCTATCGAAGCACGAGAGGATGCACACTCATCCTGACAAGCATAATCCTAACAAGTACTATCTCTACCATTGTGATCATGGTCATGATACTAAAGAATGTATCCAGCTCCAAGATGAAATTGAGAAGCTCATCAGGAGAGGCCGACTTGGTCGATTCTTGCGATGTTGGCTTGAGGCAAGAGAAAAGCGGCCAAGGGCACTACCATAGCTAGAATCACCAAGGAGGAAGGAGCAATAAGCGAATTGACCACCTCTCAACGTCATTAACACCATCTCTGGAGGACTTCGATAGGAGGAGGCCAGTGGATCTGAGGGCTTGACTAAAAGATAGAGGACTAAAGAACCCATTGCTTTCACTGAAGAGGATGCGCAGGGAGTTTAGTTTTTGCATAATGATGTGGTTGTAATAACTTTAAATATTATAGATTATGATGTATGCCGCATTCTAATCGATAATGAAAGTTTGATCGATGTCTTATTTTATGATGCTTTCTTCAAAATATCTATACCTAATAACTGACTTGGATCAATGAGTACTTCGTTGGTTGGCTTCACTGGTGATGCAGTGTCGGTGGAAGGAATAATAACTTTGACTATGGTTATGAGCTGATATCTAAGATAGTCCAGGGCGCAAGTGGATCTCTTAGTGGTAAGAGTTCCATCTGCTTATAATGCAATTCTTGGCCGACCTAGTCTAAATGCACTTCAGGCAATAGTATCGACCTACTGTCTGAAAAGAAAGTTTCCAACTAACTATGGGATTGGAGAGGTTAGAGATGATCAAGCTTTAGCAAGACATTGCTATTCAATTTCCTTGCAAGAGGGTGAACAATCAGACCCATGTCTAGTTGATGCATTGGACATTTGGTATGATCTTATAGAAGAATGGGGAGAGCCCATGGAAGATCTTGTCTCAGTCCCTTTGAATGATGGGAATAAAGAGCACATAGTGTAGGTCGGCTATAATTTGGGAGGAGAGGTGCAAGAGCAACTCATCAAATTTCTACGAAGAAATGTAGATATTTTTGCTTGGATCCCTGCAGACATGCTTGAGTTGATGTTGAAGTTATGGAATATCGTCTGGCTATTGATCCCGAACATCAGTTGATGAAAAAAAAGGTGCAGCTATGCCTCGAAGAGATAGAAGGCTATTGCAGAAGAAGTTGACAAGCTTCTCAAGATCAGATTCATCCAAGAAGTCTCTTATTTGAACCGAATTTTTGATGTAGTTCTTATTAAGAAGGCAAATGGCAAATAGAGAATGTGCATAGACTTCAAAAAATTGAATAAGATCTGCTGATAAGTATCATAAATTTATCAATAAAAGTATTAATTTATTAGTTAATTTATATTTATTTTTAAGAATTAATAATCAATTTATACATATTTTTAAGAAATTAATATTTTTATTAATTAAAAAATTAATTAAAAATAAAAAAAATAAAAAATAAAATATTATTATCAATAGAAAGAGCTCATTTTTTTGATCGTAATGAAATAAGTTTGAAGTAAAACGAAGCTAAAATGGACCAGATATGAATTTTTAAAGATAAAAAAATTAAAATAAAAAAAGAAAAATGGCTCAGTCGGCTCCGCAAGCCAAGCCGATGCGCCATCAAAGCCAACTCAGTCGTAGAAGCCGCCAGTCGGTCCATAGAATAGTGTAAACCGCCAGCTCAATGATAACTGATGAATCACGGAGTGATACGTGGAAGACCAAGACCTCTAACGGGTTTACAGAAAATCTATCATGGCTTATGGAGCATTTTGGTCTTTACACTCGTCGAAAGGAGGCACTGATTGGTTGTGGTGTGCGGTGCGGTCGGTCCACATGGTCCATGGGAACAGTAATTGCATGATTGTGCAGCTATGGTTGTTTGCGATTAAGATCGGATGGCGAAGGTTTGTAACTGAATTTGATTCGAAATCAGCTTCATACGGATCGCCATCGAACGACAGCGCTCATATCAAACTCAGATCCAATGGTCCAGAATGCTCCTAATGGTGAATCAAACACCAGCACTTGATCCGATGGTCCAATCTTCTCCATCAAAGCATGATTCGACAGTCTATAGTCAATCCAACTATGGAAAGGAGTTTTAAAGGGTTTTTGCTTGATTTTGGAGCCATTTGATTAGCATCCAATGGCTAGAACACATCCAGACTGATGTAATCTAATTTTGACCGAATTTCTTCATATTTTGATGGAAAAAAAAGGCTCTTAGTCCCACATTGCCCAGCAACAAATCCTCCAACCCTTCAACACCTATAAATAAGATCCTAGGCCTCCAAAATTCATTATCTTCGATCAAGGTGAAGCTTTGGTATAAGATAGAGCCAGACTTTGGATTAGAGGCTGCTTCAAAGCAACGGATGCTGAGAAGAAGAGTTGAATTCGACACCATCTTTCTGCTAATGCCGATCCAAGATCAGAGATCAGCCTATTTTAATTTTTTTTAACATTTTATGTATTTAAATTATGAATCTTTTAATTAATTCAATATTTATTTTTATGCTCTTTATTTTTATTATAATTTATTTTTTATACTTTAATTATGGCTCTTTATTTTACTATAAGTAGATGCTAAGATCTAAATAGTAGATCCTAGTACCAAGTTTATTTTTTTGCACTATTTAAATTCTACTTTTAATTTTCGACTTTAATTTTATTTTCAAAATCTCTCTTTTTCTTTTGTAAAATCAAAAATTTTAAATATAAAACACTATCTTTCTTATGGATTCGACCCGACTTACTACTATCTATATATTTTTAATTATTTTAAGAAGTCAGATTAAACTGATAAACATGGTGTCTTAACGACAACATCGCATTCTTATCAAGTTTTTGATGCCGTTACAGAAGAAGGCATGAAAATTAAAATTTTTGATTTTTTTAATTTTTTTGTAAATAAATTATAAATAATTTTTTAGTTTTTTATTTTTTTTGTAAAATTTCATACTAATTATTTATTTATTTATTTTATAGTAAAAAAAATAAACAAAAGGAAGAAAGCATCTAATCTTATTTGATGAGATCAATTCTAACCCTAATTTTTTTTATTATTTATTTTATTTTAAATTAATTTAAAAAATATTCACTTAAATCTAATTAAAAGCTTCATGACCATAGTAGAAATTCTAACTACTTAGAGCATCCATCATATTAGTTTTTAATTTTATTTTTGATGATTGCTGGAGGTAAGGTGAGCTTTTCAAAATTCAATTAGTTAAATGCATCTAGTTAATTGCATAGAATTTCTTACTTGAAAATTTGAATATGCATATCATATTGAATCAATTTAAGGGCACAATCTATTAAACAAGATAAGATGGAGATTTGATCACCCTTCCTTGGTCCACAAATAACCAACCCTCATATTGCATTAACCCAAATCTTAACTCTTAAAATCAATTAGACGTCAACCCTTAAGGATATTCGAGCTCAATAGGACAAGAAAATCTTAGAGTTGGACTAGGTTCAGATTGGTTAATTACTTGGTATCTAAGGCAAGTGGTTCAAACAAGATGATTTTTAATTAGTTTCATTGTCTGATCTGGCCAACTCTATTGGTGTCTAAGGAAAGCAACAAGTAGAAAACCTCCCACATCTTACACTTACCTGATCGAGTCAGTTAATCAATCTTGAGCTTGGAGGATTCGAAGGTTACCTTAGCAGTTAGAAGCTATCTAGATCTAGGATAACTCTTAGTTAGGATTGATTATCAACTTGATTGCTAACCAACATTATCACTAATTAAAACTAATTCTTCTCTCTTTTCTTAGTTTTAGGACTCCTTAGGACCTCTTCTTTAGAATTTTTATTTCTTTCTTCTTTTTTCCTCTTCAAACATAAAATAAAATAAATTAAAAATTAAATTAAATTAAATTAAAATAACTAAAAAAATTAAAAATAATAATTAAATTAAATTAAAAATAATAATTTAAATAATTTTAAAAAATTATTTTTTTAAAAATAATAAAAAATATATATATAAAAAAATTCTAAAAAAAATCTAAAAAATTTTGAACCATACGTTAGGGTTACACTAATACATGCATGGTAAGAAATCACTTTTTTTGATTTTGTAGAACTTAATTGAATGGTTGATTCATATTAAACCTGATAATCAAATGGCTGATCTAAACCTAATAGTCCAAAAATTAGATAAAGTTGACCTTCTTGTCCAGAAATTAGATTAACTCCTAACCCTAGTTCAACAATCTCCTGCATAATTCACATCACCTTCTAATTATCAGGAGTTTTAATCTATTTGTGCTAGCCCAATCCATCACATGAATGAATGTCCTATTATTGTATAGTTTTCACATTTTATCCAAGAACAAGTTCAAGCTGCTCAAGGTTACTCCAAATTGACTAATGACCCATTTTTAAATTCATATAATTCAGATAGCAACCACCATAATTTTTCTTGGACATCCTAACAGACTCAGGCTCAGTCCCAAATTTTATCTATTCAAAACTATCAAAATAGGCTCCAATACTAAAACTATGCCTATAATAATGGTCGGCCTAGTCAGTTTACCCAGCCATCATATAACAATCAGCTATCATACCCACCTCCTCAACAAACCAATCTAGCTGATGATAGATTTAACCAACTTCAATAATTAATTCTGAATCAACAACAATTGGTCTTGACTTAACAAGAATCTATCGTCAAGCTAGAAGCTCAAATAGGATAATTAGTTGAGTCTAACACGAGGAGAGAACTAGATCAGCTACCGAGCCTACAAATTTCAAACAACCCACCTAATGTCCACCAACCACCTAGACCATGTTATCAATTTAATGTCCCACTTAAGAATCCCCAATTTGAGAATGCCAAAGTAATTCCTAAACTAAAAAGCTATAGAATTCTTATGGACCTATACCAAGATTAGATGAGAGAGGCTAGTACTGATGCTAGCCAAAATAAAAATTTAGAGGAATATGATAGTACTGAGACTAACTACAAAGAAGAATCTAAGTCCAAAACTAGTACTGATGCTGGTTCCAATTTAAATGAGATAGACATAGAAAAAAAGAGAATATATGATTTATCCGAGACTTATAAACCTAATGTCCTATTCCTTTCAGAAGTCGATTCTTCTTACAAAAATCAACAGGCATGTAATGAAGTGTCAATGGAGTTATTTAAGCAAGATCACATTAATTTATCTTCAGAATTAAACCAGCCTTTAGACACCCTTTTAGTACCCAGTGCATTAAACTTAACTTCTAATTCAAAAACTTAATTCATGAGAATTTTAGAAGAACAAATAGAAGAAATTCTAATAAACATGGGTATGAGAATGGAGTCACAAATTATATCCCTAAAATTAATAATGATTATATCAACAAAGGGATAAGAAATTATCTTCCTGAGATTGGCAATCCAAAACCATTGGAATTTGTCAACCCAGTATTTGACACAAGATAGTAAACTACATTATGTCTGACTAAAGATGGTAAATTTAGCGCTTGTTAGGAGGCACCCCAATATTTACTTTTCTTTAGTCTAATTTATCTTTTTAGTTGATTTTTTTTTTAGGATAATTTGAATAAGTTGGAGGGAGATCCCAAATTTTCAAAGGCATATACTGAACCAAATATATTGAGTCAGGTGTATTCTTTTATATTCTTTATTACATCCTTTATTTTTTCTTCTCCATTGAGGATAATGTCGATTAAGTTGGGTGGAGAAAAATAAAAATTTTAAAATTTTAAGTCCCCAAAAAAGTTATTATTTAGTATTAAGACACCTGATTATGCTTAAGAATCAATTTAAACTAAGTATTTTTTTAAAAAAAAATGATGCACAGATCAGAGAATCTATGAGATATTGAAGAATCAAGTATTAAAAAAAATTAATAAAGTGTTAAATCTAGAACATAAAAAGTTTTTTCTTTGAGCATTTCTAATTTTTTCTACTAGCATCAAGAAAAAGTCTACTTTTTATGGGCTTGTGTAGCATTACTATACATTTCTTCATATAAAAAAAATTATTAAAATAAAATAGGTTTCAAGTACTTCTCACTGAGTAATCGGGTCTCATTGCCTAAGTAAGCATTGAGTTTTACGTTAAAAGGTGGAAAGGACAAAGAAGCTCATTGTAAAGCTAGTCTTAACACATAGCCTATTTGATTCGAGCTAGTAAGCCTGAGGGGTATTCTATACCTAGTGTCCTAAAGCCAACTGGTTTGAAAGTCATTGGCCCAAGACTTGCTACATAGATCAAATAGAAAGCTTAAGGGGTTATGACACAAAATAATAGTACAACATTAAAAAAAAAAAATATTGATTTTCCACCAAGTAACTGGGTCTCGTTGCCTAAGTAAGCAATGATATTCACATCAAAAAGTGAATAATGTGAATAAAAAAAATTTAATAAATGAAGGATGAAAGTGACAATACTCTTGCCCATATGAAAGTTTAGACAAATCAGAGATAAAGGTAGGATGATTTAGAAAAAATTTAAAAAAATTTAATATTTTTTATTTAATTTTTATTAGTAAGTATTAATATTCTAATGTTATATCTCACTTATGCTCTACTGAATATCAATAGCCATTTTAAAAACTGCTTAGGTAAAATTTAAAACTCTAAAGTTAAAAGATACCTAAAACTAAATTTTTTCTTTACTCGAGGACGAGCAAAGCTTAAGTTGAGGAATGTGATAAGTATCATAAATTTATCAATAAAAATATTAATTTATTAATTAATTAATTTATATTTATTTTTAAGAACTAATAATTAATTTATACATATTTTTAAGAAATTAATATTTTTATTAATTAAAAAATAATTAAAAAAATTGATTAAAAAATAATAAAAATAAAAAAATAAAATATTATTATCAATAAAAAGAGCTCATTTTTTTGGTTGTAACTAAACAAGTTTGAAGAAAAATGAAGCTAAAATGGATCAGATATGAATTTTTAAAGATAAAAGAAAAAAATAAAATTAAAAAAAAATGGTTCAGTCGGCTCCGCAAACCAAGCGGATGCACCATCGAAGCCAACTTAGCCGCAAAAGCCACTAGCCAGTCCATAGAATAGTGTAGACCGCTAGCTCAGTGATAATCGATGAATTAGGGAGCGACACATTAATGACCAAGACCTCTAAGGGGTTTACATAAAATCTACCATTATGGGGCATTTTGGCCTTTTCACTCGATGAAAGGAGGCATAGATTGGTTGTAGTGTGTGATGCGGCTAGTCCACATGGTCCATGGGAACAGTAATTGCACGATCGTCTGGAAATAGTTGTTTGCGGTCAAGATCGGATGGTTGAGGTTTAAAATTGAATTTGATTCGAAATCAGCTTCACGCAGATCTTCATTGGATGGCAATGCTCACATCTGACTCAGATCCAATGATCCAAAATGCTCTCGATGGTGAATCAAACACTAGCACTTGATCCAACGGCCTGATCTTCTCCATCAAAGCATGATCGGACGGTCTATAGTCAATCCGACTGTGGAAAGGAGCTTTAAAGGGTTTTTGCTTGATTTTGGAGCCATTTGATCAACATCCAATGGCCAAAGCACATCCAGACTGATGTAATCCAATTTTGATCCAAATTTCTTTATATTTTGATGAAAAAAAGGCTCTTAGTCCCCCCCATTGCCTAGCAACAAATCCTCCAACCCTCCAACACCTATAAATAAAACCCCAGGCCTTTACAATTCATTATCTTTGATCAAAATAAAGCTTTGGTATAGGATAGAGTCAGGCTTTGGATTAGAGGCTGCTTCAAAGCAACGGATGCCGAGAAAAAGAGCTAGGCTTCGACACCATCTTTCTACCAATGCCGATCCAAAATCAGAGATCAGCCTATTTTAATTTTTTTTAAATTTCATGTATTTAAATTATGAACCTTTTAATTAATGCAATATTTATTTTTATGCTCTTTAGTTTCATGCTCTTTATTTTTATTGTAATTTAATTTTTATACTTTAATTATTGCTCTTTATTTTACTGCAAGTAGATGCTAAGATCTAAATAGTAGATCCTAGTACCAAGTTTATTTTTCTGCACTATTTAAATTTCAGTTTTAATTTTTGACTTTAATTTTATTTTCAAAATCTCTCTTTTTCTTTTATAAAATTAAAGATTTCAAATCTAAAACACTACCTTTCTTATGAATTTGATTCGACACATTGCTATCTATGTATTTTTAATTATTTTAAGAAATTAGATTAAACTGATAAATATGGTATCTTAACGACAACATCGCGTTCTTATCACTTGCCCAAAGGATAGTTACCCTCTACCCAGAATCGATCAGCTGGTGGATGCGACCTCAGGCCATGAACTCCTCACTTTCATGGATGCCTTCTTCAGCTATAATCAAATCTAGATGACATCAGAGGATGAGGAGAAAATTGCTTTTATTACCGACCATAGCCTTTATTGTTATAGGATTATGCCCTTTGAGCTTAAAAATATTGGAGCAGCCTACCAGCACTTGGTGAATAAGATCTTCAAGGAGCAGATCGACTGCAACTTAAGGGTGTATGTAGATGACATGCTTGTCAAGAGCCGAACTTCAATAAATCACATAGTCGACCTTGAGGAGACCTTTAGTAGCCTCCAGAGATATAAGATGAAGTTGAACCCAATCAAGTATGCCTTTGGTGTAACTTTGGAGAAATTCTTGGGGCTCATGGTATCGAGACCTGGAATCAAAGTAAATTCAAAGAAGATTCGGATCATTCAAGAGATGATTGTCCTAAAATCGATAAAGAAAGTTCAGCGCCTAATAAAAAAAGTGGCTGCCCTGAATCGCTTCATCTCGAGATCAGTCGAGCGATGCATGCCATTCTTCCAAGTTCTCAATCAACCAAAAAATTCTACTAGGATGCTGAATGTCAATAAGCATTTGAAGAACTCAAGAATTACCTCAATTTGCCTCCCCTATTAGCAAAACTTGAACCTAGAGAAGGACTATTTTTGTACCTGGTGGTCTCTCTAGCGGCCCTTGCTACAGTCCTAATCAAGAAAGGGGTGAAAGTGCAGTAGCCGATCTACTACATAAGTCAAATCTTGAGGGACGTCGAGACTAGGTATACCAAGTTAGAGAAACTAACTTATACTCTACTGATTGCAGTTCGAAGTCTCTGACCTTATTTTTAGGAGCACACTAATCAATAAGTCCTATTTTTATCGAATCTAAATAGTCCTAAGAATTTCATCATAATATAAAATTTCATTAGAAAATATAGATTTATGATGAAAAATGCTAGAATAAATATTTTGTTTATTAATAAATTATTTATATTTATAAAATAGCATAACCATCAATAGGCTGATATCTGGCTTTGAGACATATTTACCAACAAGTTCTACTTTTTCTAAAGCCACTCGGTACAGTATTTAATATCCATCTTTGACTTATGGTTGTCGAACTTCTTGACCACCATGGCTTTAGTGAGGGGGTCGGCCAGATCTCTTTTTCATTGATCTTCTGAAGGTCGACATCACCTCGATCCATGATCTCCTAAATTAGGTGGTAGTGGCACAGTATGTGCTTCATTCGCTAGTGTGCCTTCGATTCCTTCACCTGAGCAATTGCTCTAGTTTTATCATAATAGAGTAGGACTGGACCATCCATGAAGGGTTCTACTTTGAGCTCAATGATAAACTTTCTCAGCCACACAACTTCTTTCATAGCATCGGATGCCACGACATACTCTGCATCACAAACTGAGCCACCATAGTGTATTGCTTTAGATCTCTTCTAACAAATGACTTCAACATCAGGGTAAAGACATAATTTGACATGCTATTGCTATCATCATGGTCAGATGGAAAGCTGGAGTCCCACAAGTTTCAAATCTGACTCACCATAGATTGGTTACTAGTTCTTAGTATTTCTTAAATACTTAAGGATGGCTTTGACCACCTTCTAGTGGTTCTCTCCTAGATCAGATTGATATCTACTCACTACTCCTAGTGAGTATGCTACATCTGCTCTCATATATGTCATGGCGTATATGATAGATTCCACTTACAAAGTATATGGGATTCTACTCGTACGCTCTCTCTCTTTAGGAGTTGTTGGACAATCTTTTTTAGAGAGAGTAATTCTATGGGCTACTAGAAGATAGCATTTCTTAGAATTCTCCATGATAAACCTCTTTAGCATAGCACTATGTATGTGAACTGGGATAACTCAAGCATCCTCTTTGGTCTATCCCTATAGATCTTCATCTCTAAGATGTAGGATGCTTCACCCAAGTCCTTCATGGAGAACTGAGATGACAACCATACTTTTATTCCTTGCAGTGTGAAGACATCATTCCTGATCAAGAGAATGTCATCTATATATAGGACAAGAAATACAATTGCTAAACTATTTGCCCACTTGTATATGCAGGGCTCTTCTCCGTTCTTATTGAAGCCATACATTTTGATCATCTTATCAAAACGCATGTTCTAATTCTGAGATGCCTGCTTTGATCCATAAATGGATCTCTGAAGCTTGCACACTTTGGACTTGTCTATGGATGTGATCCCTTTAAATTGTATCATATACATCTCTTCAGTTAGCTCTCCATTTAGGAAAGTTGTCTTTACATCCATCTACCAAATCTCATAGTTCAGATGGGCAACTATCGCAAGCATAATCTAAATGGATTTGAGTATTACCACAGGAGAGAATATCTCATCATAGTTAATATCATAATATTGATGATATTTCTTGGTAACCAGATAGGCTTTATAGGTCTCCACCTTTTCATCTATAACCCTCTTTCTTTGAAGACCCATTTACATCCAATGAGTTTAACCCTTTCAGGTGGGTCAACTAATGTCCACACATCATTGACCTTTATGGACTCCATTTTGGATTTCATGGCCTCAAGCCATTTCTTAGGACCAGGTCTCTGCATAAAATCCATGTAAGTGATCGAATCCTCATCATTCTCATGGAGTTCATGTTGGAACTTCTTAACCAATTATTTTTTCAAATAATTTTTAGTAATTAATTTTGCCCTAAGATCCTTTTCAGTTGGCTTTCACCTTCTCTACAAGGTCTGGTTAGGTCCAACCAATAACATAACAAACTGAGTACATCTAACAAACAAATGATTAGGCCTGACTTTGGCCGACCAACCTAACCATCCATTAGAGAGATACAACTGAGTTATCATATTATGAATGATAATTCCAATAGTTAATAAGCACCAAAACTTTGGACCACCAATGATCATCAGACTAATGGATCCGTTATCACCCATCTTAATGGGAGTCTGATATTATTATCTTCATAATAATTTTATCTTATGGACCTAATAATTTAGAAGATTTGATTAAGTGTTAAGAAAGGAATAGAAATAATTAACCAAAGTCAACAATCCTTCCATTGACTTCACCAAGTCTTAAAGAGGACTAATGACTTAGCTAGTTGATTGGCACCTAAATCAGTTACACTAATCAACCTTAGTGACATGGGTCGACTTGAATTACTAAGTGATCTAATCAAAACATAATTTACCAAGATGGCCATGTAAGTAAGATCAGTAGGTGGGATATGCTATTAACTTGCCATAAACTCAATCTATGCAAGTAGCTCCTAATTAAAGACCATCAATCAAGACTGTCAAACATACCGTAGACACCATCCTATTAATCAATTTTGATTTGATGCACCTAATAATTTGATCTCAGCCATTGAGCCATAATTAGATCCATTTGATAGAATAATTGACTTGATCAATAACAACTATTAAGAATTGATCTAATCTGAATTAACTATTAATTAGATTTGATCAATTGCTTAGTCCATTATTTATGTGATTTCTACCCATAGGTCTAACCCAATTAATGAAGGCTAATCTAAACTAACCCAAAAATCCAAAGTTTATGAATGTGGCCATTAGATCTTTTATTCTCTAATCTAGATCTCTTGGTTTCATAGCATAATTCTTAATTAAGTTTATGAACATTGAAACCCTTTCAATATATAAAATAATTTTATAAAAATTTAATGTAGAAAACATTCTATTTAGAAATTGGGGTCGACTCCTCCTTGGTAGGAGTCGACTCCTCATATGGGTCGACCCCTATGACAAAATAGAAGGCTTAAAAATTTTGCCTGTAGTAAACGAGTCGACCCCAATAGAAAAGAGATCGACTCATAAGGATAGGGGTCGGCTTGAATACGACAAGAATTGACCCCTGCAGGCATGCTAGCAACTATTATGGAGTTTTAAACTTTCTGATTTTTGCATAAAACTCAATAAAATTGATCATAAATCATCTTTAGATTTTGTCTAAACTTATTTATGATTCTAGATTTTATTTTCAATGATTAGATTCATCTTTTCATGCAACTTTTGTATCAAATACAACAAACCTAGGATTTTGTAGAAAATTAAGTTATTTTTCTTTCACTATTCTTCTTCTTGGAAAATCATAGTGGCACCCTTACATGCCATAAAAGGATCCCATCGAATAGAAAAGAGGGCCTTTAAACTCTACTTCCTCTTATGACCAGATGGCTCGGTGATTTACCCAATCCAAGTATTAAGTTATTTAGAAATCAACTATTCCAATCATCTCAGATATGATCACTAATTAAGATCTCATCTACATTAGATCATATGCATCTCATGCACCATAAAATTCAGATTTTATTAACTATGCATGCATATCATATCATGAAGGAACCAGACGCTCTGATACCATTGTTGGAAAACTATACGGATTTCATGCATCATTTTTAATTTTTTTCAAAAATATAAGTAGCGAAAGATATTAGATTAAATTTTTTAATCTAAATATGCATTACTCTAATCTACAAACTTTTTACTACAGGATCTATGATATAATATTATACATATAAAATCTGAAATATGAAAAAAAATATGGGATCATATCTCATACCTAAATCTAAAGCGGAGATCACAGCTTCTTAAAAGGTCCATAGATCTAAAACTTGCTTCAGACATGCATACAAATGGCTTCTATAGGTATCCATATAAAGCTCGATCCATCAGCTTCGGGAGTGCTAGCTTCTTGTGAAGACTTTCTTAATAGCTGAATAAAGAAAGAAAGGATGTGTGGAACATAAGAGAGAACAATCTTCTCTTTAGGCTCTCACAAAATCCTAGCAAACTCCCAAACAAATGAATAGTTTCCTCTGAATCTCACATGCCAAGAAGCCCACCCCTAAGGCCTCATGCCCCAGCCTCTCTTTTGGGGTTTTTGATGCCTTAAAACTCTCTAAAATTCATTGCCTTTGTCTTACAAAGGGCTAGCTAAAATAAAGAGCTAGGCGGCATGGATAAGAAGGAGGAATTAGAGATTGGAATGAAGTCCAATTCAAAACCTTTCTAAACTAAAACTCCACCAACTCAATCTCTATCCATATGGGGTGTCAAGAGAGGTATTTGGCATCCAGAATTCATCATGCACAAATAGTTTGGTCGGCAAGAATGTTAGGGCTGTTTTAGAGTTATGCACATGGGAGTGTGCAGTCCAATTTGGACTATTGATTCTCATCCAATTTGGTTCAAATCAAACTACTTTTGATCAGATCCAAATATATGAGTGAACCTAATCTAATTACGCTCTTTGTTTCTTGATCAAATCAATGATTAATTGAGTCTAAGATCTATTCTAATTAGGATCTCATCTTTCTTAGCGATTAGGTTATCCAATAACCTAATCTAATTAGACCTAATTAAATCCAATTCAGTTAGACTTGATCTAATCCAAATAACTTAATCAAATTAAGTCAATTAATAATCTAATTATCAATTAATCTTTTCTTAATTAATGATATTAATTTAATTATCAATTATATTGATAATTATACTCTTTAATGATTCTTAATTATTGATTAACCACCTGATCAAATCGAAACTTCTAGTGTGTATGACCCCAAAGATTCGAACACTAAGCTAGAAGCATAGGAATAAATTTTCTATATCAATCAAAGTGACCATCTAGCCATGGTATTTGATGATCAAATAGAGTCGAATGTAGTTACCATATAATTAATCCCCTTGACCCTTAATACTCATGATGACTTCGGAGTTACTTGATGAAAACTGGCAGGCATTTTATGCATGATTTTTAAAATTTTAAAGCAGAAGACATAAGATTAAACATTTTAATCTAATTAACATACTTAGGATTAGGTCTAAAATACCTATCCTAGGATCTATAACATGATATACAACATGCATAAAAATCTAAAAATAAAATATATGCATCAATCACAACAATGCTGGAATCTAAATCTAACTTTTATATCTATGTACTAAAGTTCAGAACCTTATACCTGAGCATGAGTAGATGATCTCTGGTGTTGAAACTTTTAGATGTTAAGCTTTGGTGGTTGCTCACAGCCGTATAGAATGTTCAGCCTTTACAAATTGTCCACTCAAAGTCCTGCACTGATTCGATCTTTTGAGACTACTAGATCGCGTGAAGATCAAAGAGATGGCTGATCTGATTTCTTCTTATTCTTTCAACCTCTCAGACTTTCTAAAGTTGAAGAAAGATCTATGGAGGATGTAGGGAAAAAGAAAAAGAATAGAGAAAACTATTTTCCTCTTTGATTTTTCTTTCTTCCCAAAACCCTAGATCCTAGGGTTAGATCTCTCACCCTAGAGAAGGAAGAACTCCTCTAATTCTCTCAAGCCTAAGAAGGCTTCCCACCCCAATACCTCATGCCCCAAGTAGGTTGTTTGGCCCTCTCTCCCTTCTGATTTTCATGTAAAAATTCTTAGAGTTGGTGCACAAAAGGAAGCATTTTAATAGAGTGGGCAACTACAAGAGATAGGATAAGAATAACTTGGATGTTGAGTTTAAATCCAAACTCCTTTAGAATTCAAACTTAAGACCAAGTAAAAGTTATCAAACATATCTAATGTGTTAATCATCTACTCAAGCCTGTCACCATTAAGCTCTTGTACATCAGCAAAGTCTTGAACAAGTAGTGTGACATCTTGGATCAATTTTGTAGTAGATTAAGAAAAATTATGTTTGCATTTCCACATTTATGCATGGTACAGCATTTCATTTATAAAGCACTAGAACATTTGAATATTAATTAGGAAATAGTAAAGAAGTATGGCTTTGGTTGTTAGTTAAGAGAGAAAAGTGATTGAGGAATGAGATCAATAATAGTGGTACTAAAGTTAAATTTGGATGGTTGTTGGGCTCATAATATGTGATATTTTGAAGAATATTTAAGGTAATATATTATGTAAGTGTGAAAATTTTATAGAAAAAATAAATCTAGTAAAATATTTTTATAAGTAAAGATAAATTTCTGAACCCAGGGAAAGGGGTCAACTCATTCTCAGGAGGTGTCAACTCTATTTCAGAAAAATAGAGAAAGTAGTTTCAGGAAGCATGATGCTGGCATGCAATGGGGTCGACCTATTTTTAAAAAGTATCAACTTGTTTCTATAGGGGTCGACCTAGAGGATGACCTATTTTAAGAAAGGCTAACCTTGTTAACGACCTATGTTGTAGGGGTCGACTTATTGTTTAGTGGAACTGATCCTAATCATGAATGAACCTAGAAGCAGGCTTTAGCCAAGAGCTTTTAAGTAGAAATTTAAAAACATTTCTTGGGGGGTTAGCTTGGAAAGTTTTTAATATAAAAAGACTGCTGGGGAAAAAAAGCTTTTGTTGGCTTTTAAGGGGATAGATACTAGTAGATCTTAGCATCTAGTTGCAATAAAAAGCAATAATTAAAATGTAGAAATTAAATTGTAATAAAAGAAAACTAAAATTAAAGTGCAATAATAAAATTTTTATTAATTAAAATTTTAGAATTTAAATATATAAAATTTAAAAAGAAAATAAAATAAAATAGCCTGATTTCTGATCTTGGATCGGTATGGGTGGAAAGATGGTGTAGAAGCCTAGCTTTTCCTCTCTGCACCAGTTGCCTCGAAGCAGCTTTTAACCCAGAGCCTGGCTTCATCCTATACCAAAGCTTCACCTTGATTGGAGATGTTGATTTTTGAAGGCCTGGGGTCCTTTTTATAGAGCTAGGAGGGCTGGAGAGTTTTCTTCTGGATAATATGGGACTAAGAAGCCCTTTGATCATCAAAATATGAAGAAATTTGAGTAAAAATTAGATTAAAAGGAGTCCTAAATGAATTTTGCTACTCTGGATGAAATTTGGCCATCAATAGGAATCCAACGGTCCAAAAATCATCAAAATCGAATGTGTATCAGTCCAAATCAGGTTGGATTAAATTCTGACCGTCCGATCGCATGTTGATGGAGGAAATCTGATCGTCGGATCGAGTTTTGAATGTTTTAATCAAGTTGGGAGCTTCTTGGATCATTGGATCTTCATCGATTGATTTTTTGGCCATCCAATCGTGCTAGATCACTGATAGAATTCAAATCAAATCCGAAAATAACCACCACCGTCTGATCTTGACCGCAATCAACCGCAGCCATCCGATCGTACAATTACTATTCCCATGGACCACGTGGACCGACTACACCATACACCGTAGCCCATCAGTGCTCTTATCATTGAGTGAAAAGACCAAAATACTCTATGAGCCATGATAAATTTCTGTAGACCCTTTAAGGGTCTAGGTCCACCACGTGTCGCGTTGTGATTCATCGGTTTCTACTGAGCTGGCAGTCCAAGCCTAGATCATGGATCGACTGATGGCTTCAATGGCTAAGTCAGCTTTGATAGCTTAGCTTGGCTTGGTGGCTTGGCTTGCGGAGCCGACTGAGCCATTTTTTTTATTTAATTTTTATTTATTTTATTTCTTTAGAAATTCATATCTTCTTCGTTTTAGCTTCGTTTTACTTTAAACTTATTTCATTATGATAAAAAAAATGAGCTCTTTCCATTGATTATAAAATTTTATTTTTTTATTTTTATTATTTTTTAATAATTTTTTAATTAATAAAGTATGAATTTCTCAAAAATTATATATAAATTGATCATTAATTCTTAAAAATTAATATGAATTAATTAATAAATTAATACTTTTACTGGTGAATTTATGGTACTTATCACACCCTCCAACTTATGCTTTGCTCATCCTCGAGTAAAGAAAGAATTTAATTTTAAATACCATTTAACTTTAGAGTTTCGAATTTTACCTAAGCAGTTTTCAAAATGGCCATTGATATTCAATAGAGCTTAAGTAAGACATATCATTGCGGTATTAATACTTATCAATAGAAAAATTAAGTAAAGAATATTAAATTTTTTAGAACTTTTTTTAAATTATCCCATCTTTATCTTTGATTTGTCTGAACTTTCATATAGACAAGTGTATTACTTCTTTCGCCCTTTATTTATTAATTTTTATTTTTACATTGTCCACTTTTTGATGTGAATATCATTGCTTACTTAGGCAACGGGACCCGATTACTTGGTGGAAAACCAATGTTTCTTTTTTATTTTTTTTGCATATCATATTAAATCAAATTAAGGGCATAACCCAATTAAACAAGATAAGGTGGGGATTTGATCATCCTTCCTTGGCCCACAAACATCCAACCAGCATCCTGCATTGACCTAAGCCTTTAATTTTAAAATCAATTAGACATCTGCCCTAGGAACTCGAGCTTAATAGGATAAGGAGTCCTAAGAGTTAAATCGGATTAGAATTAGTCAATTTGACTGATATCTAGAAAAGTGGTTCAGGGATGACTGGGCCCGAAGGAAGGTGGTTTATAATTGGTTTCGTTAGCTTACCTGGTCAAGCACAATTCATGTCTAAGGCAAGCAGTAGGGGGACTCCCACTGATCTTACACTTACCTGACTAGTTGATTGGCTGATCTTACACTTGAAGGGCTTAAAGATGACCTTGGCAGTTAGGAGCTATCTAGATCTAGGATAATCCTTAATCAGGATTGATTGACCAACTTGATTGCTATCCAACATCAAACATAATTAAACCTAATTCTTCTCTCTCTTCTTAATTTTAGGACTCCTTAAGAATTTTTTTAGAACTTTTATTTTTTTCTCTTTAAAAATAAAATAAAATAAAATAAAAATTAAATTAAGTTAAATTAAACTAACTTAAAAATATATATATTAAAAATAGTAACTAAATTTAAATTAAATTAAATTAAAAATAATAATTAAAATAATTACAATAATCTAAAAAAATAATTAATTTTTTAAAAAATAATAATATAATAAAATAAAAAATATTTAAAAAAATTTAAAAATTTTAAAAAAAATTTTGAACCATATGTTAGGATTGCACTAGTACATATACGGTAGAAAATTACTTTATCTGATCTAGTTGAACCCAACCATAACAATGAAAGGCTGAATAGTATTAAACCCGATGGCTGAAAATTTTAGAGAACCACTTAAACAGATTAGGAGTATTTTATCCCTTCTACCTATAGCCCATCGACTTATATTCAGTTACCTGATATCCATGCTGCCCACTATGAGATCAAGATGACCACAATCTAGATGCTTCCATCTTTCTATGGGAACACCAATGAAGACCCTTACAGACATCTGGATGAATTCTTAGAAATCTGTTCTACGGTGAGAATTCAAAATTTAACTAATGATGCCCTCAGACTAATTTTATTTCCCTTATCATTAAAAGACAAAGCCAAGTACTGGCTTGGCATAATAGGAACAATTAAAACTTGGGTTGAATTGCAAAGTGAATTTCTTAAGAAATTTTATCCCATAGGCCGAACCAACATTATGAGGCGAACTATCACTAAATTTACTCAGCTTCCAAGAGAACAGATTCACGAGTCATGGGAGAGACTTAAGGAACTTCTTAGAAAATGCCCACACCATGGTCTGTCTAAGTGGCAAATAGTTCAAGCTTTCTATGAGGATTTAGGAGACCAATACAGACAGATGGTAGATGCATCCTATGAAGGTGCATTCATGAACAAGAATGAGGATGAAGCCTATACCTTATTTGAAATCCTGAGTGAAAACTCAAATAACCATGCTTTGTTATCTTTTTACCAAACCTGGATAGGGATCCATGAATTTAAATATCTAGAATCTAGTCCTAAGGCTAATTCAAATTTGATAAATAAAGTCAACTTTCTTGCTCAGAAATTAGATCAAGTTCTAACCCTAGGTCAACAATCTCCTGCATAATTCATATCACCTTCTAAATATCAGGAGACTTGTTCAATCTGTGCTAGCCCAACCCATCATGTGAATGAATGCCCTAAGGCTGCATAATTTTCACCTTTTATCCAAAAGTAAGTTGCTCAAGGCTACTCTAAGCCGGTTAATGATCCATTTTCAAATTCATATAACCAACATTGGAGTAACTATAATTTTTCTTGGACATCTCAATAGACTCAGGCTCAGACCCAAATCTCATCTGTAATTATCAGAATAGGCCTCAATACCAAAATTATGCCTATAATAATGGTCAGCCTAGTAAGTTTACCCAGCCATTATATTACAATCATCCCTCGTACCTACCTCCTCAACAAATCAATCTAATCGATGATAAATTCAATCAACTTCAACAATTAATTCTAACTTAACAACAATCAATTGCCAGACTAGAAACTCAAATAGGATAATTAGTTGAGTCTAACATGAGGAGAGAACTCGGTCAATTATCGAGCCTATGAATTTCAAATAATCCATCTAATGTCCACCAACCATCTGGACCAAGTTATCAATTTAATGTCTCACTTAAGAATCCTCAATCTAAGAATACCAAAGTAATTCCTGAACTTAAAAGCTATAGGATTCTTATGGACCCATACCAAGATCAGGTGAAAGAGGTTAGTACTGATGCTAGTCAAAATGAAAATTTAGAGAAACAGATTAGTACTAAGACTAAACACATAGAAGAACCCAAGCCAAGAATTAGTATTGATGCTAGTTTCAGTTTAAATAAGACAGACATAGGAAAAAAGAGAATAGATGATTTATCCGAGACTTATAAACCTAATGTCCTATTCCCTTCAATCCTAGAAGCCGGTTCTTCTTACAAAAATCAAGAGGCATGTAATGAAATGTCAATGGAGTTATTTAAGCAAGATCACATTAATTTACCTCCAAAATTAAAACCATCTTTAATCACCATTCCAGCACCCATTGAATCAAACTTAACTCCTAATACAAAAACTCAATTCATGAGCATTTTAGAAGAATAAATAGGAGAAATTCTTAATAAACATGGGTTTGAGAATGGGATCACAATTTATGTCCCTAAAATTAATAATGAATATATTAATAATAGAACTATAAATCAACTTTTTAAGATTGGCAATCCAAAGTCATTGAAATTTGTTAATCCAATATTTGTCATAGGATAGTAAGCTGCATTGTATCTGACTGAAGATGGTAAACTTAGCGCTTGTTGGAAGGCAACCCAATATTTAGTTTTTCATCTAATTTATTTTTTTAGTTTATTTTTTTTTAGTTTATTTTTTTTTAGAATAATTTGAATAAATTGGAGGGAGAGCTCAAATTGTTAAAGGCATATGCTGGACCAAAAATATACTGAGATAGGTGTATTCTTCCATATTTTTTATTACACCCTTTATTTTTTCTTCTCGATTGAGGATAGTGTCGATTATGTTAGGAGGGAAGAAAAATAAAAATTTTTAAAATTTTAAGTTCTCGAAAAAGTTAGTATTTAGTATTTAGACACCTGATTATGCATAAGAATCAAATTAAACATATACATTTTTAAAAAAAAAAAATTGATACATAGATCAGAAAATCTGTGAGATATTGAGGAATCAAGTATTAAGAAAATTCAATAAAAAGTTAAGTCTGGAACATAAAAATTTTTTCCTGAAGCATTTCTAATTACTTCAACTAGCATAAAAAAAAAATCTACTTTTTATAGGCTTGTGTAGGGTAACTATACGTTTCTTCATATAAAAAATTTATTTTAATAGTTTTCAAGTACTTCTCACTAAGTAATTGGGCCTCTTTGCCTAAGCAAGTATTGAGTTTTGCATCAAAAAGTGAGAAGGATAAAGAAGCTCATTGTAAAGCTAGTCTTAACTCGTAGCCTGTTTGATTCAAGCTAGTAAGCCCAATGGGTATTCTATACCTAATGCCTTAAAGCCAATTGGTTTGGGAGTTACTGGCCCAAGACTCGCTACATGAATCAAATAGAAAGCTTAAGGAGTTAAGATACTCAATAGTGGTACAATGTTAAAAAAAATATATATATACACATATATATTGATTTTCCATCAAGTAACCGGATCCTGTTGTCTAAGCAAGCAATGATATTCGCATCAAAAAGTGAGCAATGTAAAAATAAAAATCAATAAATGAATGGCGGAAGAAGCAATACACTTATCTATATGAAAGTTTAGACAAATCAAAGATAAAGGTGGGATAATTTAGAAAAAAAATTTAAAAAATTTAATGTTCTTTACTTAATTTTTCTATTGATAGTATTAATACCATAATGATATGTCTCACTTAAGCCCTACTGAATATCAATAGCCATTTTGAAAACTACTTAGATAAAATTCGAAACTCTAAAGTTAAAAAATATTTAAAACTAAATTCTTTCTTTACTCGAGAATGAGCAAAGCTTAAGTTGGGGGTGTGATAAGTACCATAAATTTATCAATAAAAGTATTAATTTATCAATTAATTCATATTAATTTTTAAGAATTAATGATCAATTTATATATAATTTTTAAGAAATTTATATTTTTATTAATTAAAAAAATAATTAAAAAATAATAATAAAAATAAAATTTTATTATCAGTGGAAAGAGCTCATTTTTCTAATCATAACAAAATATGTTTGAAGCAAAATGGAGCTAAAATGAAGAAGATATAAATTTCTAAAGAAATAAAATAAATAAAAATTAAATAAAAAAAAGAAAATAACTCAGCCAGCTCCGTAAGCCAAGCCAGGCTGTCAAAGCTGACTCAGCCATTGAAGCCATCAACCAGTCCATGATCCAAGCATGGACCGCCAGCTTAGCAGAAATCGGTGAATCATAGCACGACACGTGGCAGACCTGGACCCTTAAAGGGTCTATAGAAATTTATAGCGGCTAATAGGATATTTTGGTCTTTTCACTTAGTGACAAGAGCGCTGATTAGCTGCGGTGTATGGTGTAGCCGGTCCATGCAATCCATAGGAACAGTAATTGCATGATCGGACGGCTGCGGTTGATTGCGGTCAAGATCAAATGGTGATGGTTATTTTTGGGTTTGATTCGAATTCTATCAACGATCTAGCACGATCCGATGGCTAGAAAACCAACCGATGAACAATGATCCAAGAAGCTCCAAACTTGATTAAAACATCCAGAACTTGATTCGACGATCAGATTTCCTCCATCAACACATGATCGGACGGCCAAAATTTAATCTGACCTAATTTGGGCTTATACACATCTGATTTTGATGATTTTTGGACTGTTGAATTCCTATTGATGGCCAAATATCATCCAGAGCAGCAAAATTCATCCAGGACTTCTTTTAATCCAATGTTTACTCAAATTTCTTTATATTTTAATGATCAAAGAGCTTCTTAGTCCCATATTGTCCAGAAGAAAACTCTCCAGCCCTCCTAGCTTTATAAAAAGGACCCCAGGCCTCCAAAAATCAATATCTCCAATCAAGGTGAAGCTTTGGTACAGGGTGAAGCTAGGCTTTGGGTTAAAGGCTGCTTCGAGGCAACTGGTGTCGAGAGGAAAAGCTAGGCTTCTAGACCATCTTTCCACCCATGCCGATCCAAGATTAGAGATCAGGCTATTTTATTTTATTTTTTTTAAATTTCATGCATTTAAATTTTAAAATTTTAATTAATAAAAATTTTATTATTGCACTTTAATTTTAATTTTCTTTTATTACAATTTAATTTTTATATTTTAATTATTACTTTTTATTGCAACTAGATGCTAAGATATAACTAGTAGATCTTAGTACCAAGTTTCCTGCACCTTTTAATTTTTGCTTTTTATTTTCTGACTTCACTTTTGATTTTAAATCTCAAATCCTTTTTTTTTCTTTTAAAAAAATCAAAAATTTTAAATCTAAAAATACTATCTTTCTTATGATTCGATCCGATTCACTGCTATCTACATATTTTTAATTATTTTAAGAAGCCGGATTAAACTGATAAACACGGTATCTTAACGATAACATCGTGTTCCTATCAAATTTTTATCTTAACTGATAAACATGGTGTCCCTGGCAACGACGCCAAAAACATGATAGGAATGCGATGTTGTCGTTAAGATACCGTGTTTATCAATTTAATCCAACTTCTTAAAATAATTAAAAATACGTAGATAGCAGTGAGTCGGATCGAATCCATAGGAAAGATAGTATTTTTAGATTTAAAATTTTTGATTTTTGAAAAAAAAGGATTTGAGATTTGAAATCAAAAGTGAAGTTGGAAAATAAAAAATAAAAATTATAAGGTGTAGGAATTTAAACTTGGTACTAAGATCTACTAGTTAGATCTTAGCATCTAGTTGCAATAAAAAGTAATAATTAAAATATAAAAATTAAATTAAAATAAAAGAAAACTAAAATTAAAGTATAATAATAAAATTTTTATTCATTAAAATTTTAGAATTTAAATACATAAAATTTAAAAAGAAAATAAAATAAAATAGCCTGATCTCTGATCATGGATCGGCATGGGTAGAAAGATGGTGTAGAAGCCTAGCTTTTTCTCTCAGCACTAGTTGCCTCGAAGCAGCCTTTAACCTAGAGCCTGGCTTCACCCCACACCAAAGCTTCACCTTGATCGGAGATGTTAATTTCTGGAGGCCTAAGGTCCTTTTTATAGAGCTAGGAGGGCTGGAGAGTTTTCTTCTAGGCAATATGGGACTAAGAAGCTCTTTGATTATTTATGAAGAATGAGTAAAAATTAAATTAAAAGGAGTTTTGAATGAATTCTACTACTCTAGATGAAATTTGGCCATCAATAGAAATCCAACGGTCCAAAAATCATCAAAATTCGATGTGTATCAGCCCAAATCAGGTTGGATTAAATTCTGACCATCCGATCACGTGTTGATGGAGGAAATCTGATTGTCGATCGAGTTCTAGATGTTTTAATCAAGTTGGGAGCTTCTTGGATCGTTGGATCTTCATCGATTGGTTTTTTGGCCATCGGATCGCGCTAGATCACTGATAGAATTCGAATCAAATCCAAAAATAACCACCACCGTCCGATCTTGACCGCAATCAACCACAGCCATCTGATCACATAATTACTGTTCCCATGGACTGCGTGGATCGGCTGCACCATACACCACAACCAATCAGCACTTTTGTCACTCAGTGAAAAGACCAAAATACTCTGTAAGCCGCGATAAATTTCTATAGACCCTTTAAGGGTCTAAGTTCGCCATGCGTCGCGCTATGATTCGCCGATTTCTGCTGAGCTGGCGGTCCACGCCTGAATCATGGACCGACTGATGGCTTCAATGGCTGAGTCGGCTTTGACATCTTGGCTTGGCTTGGTGGCTTGGCTTACGGAGCTGACTGAGCCATTTTCTTTTTTTAATTTAATTTTTATTTATTTTATTTTTTTAGAAATTTATATCTTCTTCGTTTTAGCTTTATTTTGCTTCAAACTTATTTCATTATGATAAAAAAAATGAGCTCTTTCCATTAATGATAAAATTTTATTTTTTTATATTTATTATTTTTTAATTAATTTTTTAATTAATAAAAATATGAATTTCTCAAAAATTATATATAAATTGATCATTAATTCTTAAAAAATAATATGAATTAATTGATAAATTAATACTTTTATTGGTAAATTTATGGTACTTATCAGACACCTAGCAAAATTTCTTCTTAAAATACTTATTTTGAAAGCTTAGCCATCGGTTCCTTGTGTTATTGTTCTATTTGTTCTGGTTCTTAAACAAAAATAGAAATGTTAGGGATAGAAGGAGAATGGGAGAAAGTGCTTTTCAAATAGAATTTAGGTTGGAAAAGATGGTTTAGTGGTGAATTGATTTAAGGAATGAAAAGTTGTTCATAGTAAGGAAGAATGAAGACTGATTTTGAGAGTAGTAATGCGTAAATCACTTGAGGTAAAGATTTTGATCCTTAATTTGAATTCAAAATGAACTCTAAATTTATTCTCTCTAGCATTGATGTTTTGGTGAATTGAGTTGTGAATTTAAAGTTCAAATTGGAAGAAGAATAGTTGTTGCCCACTTGATTTCTTCAAAAATTTTTTGATATATTTCAGCAAACAAATTGGGTTATGTTAGCAGAATTTAAAATAGACTATGAAGAAAGAAAATAGTGGAAATACTGGAATTTGTTAAGTGTATATTAAGGTTTTGTTGAACCTAAGCTAGGGCAAGTAAAGTAAAGTCAAAGCAAGAGTTTTTATTATTAAAGCATTAGTATTTAAAAGCAAAGCATAGACAATCATTTTCATATATCATATAGTTTTGTATTAAATACTGTTCACCAACTTTATAGGAGAAGATGAGGACTTAAGAAGTGCGTTGGGTGAATTAAGCTCTAGAATGATCAAGTAATTATTTTAAGTTGAGTAAATTTCTATCTAATAGTAGTGTTTTCCTTATTAAACTTACTATGAATGGGATATGCTTAGAAAGGAAATTATACTCCTTTTGTACTGTGTTGATTTTATAGTTATAAGTTTAGAAATAGCAATTGGTTATCATGTTTGACAAGCTGTATAACCTATGTATATGTATAAGTTCATGTTGAAATAGCAAAGCAAGTTTTGAGCCAAAAGATTTTATCAAATTAGTTTTCAGTAGGTTACCGATAGGAGTGATCAACCTATAAGGTAAATGATGATATCAGCACATGAGATAGCAGTATTTAGCTAGCACCTCCAAAGCATATTTTGCCCACATGGGGTTCAGTAGTATCAAATCCGTATTGATTGCCTTTGGTAGGGGTGTGCTGGGTTATAGTCGGTGGTGTTCAGTAGCTTTATTTTAATTGATTGGTTACCTAGTTTTATTTTTGTTTAGCAAGCAAAAGCTTTCCCGAGCATGTTATTAGCAATTGGTGCATATGTGAGACATGGATTTCAAACGAATCAGTTTCATATTTTCCCATTGTTAGCTAGTTTATTTACTCACTGGGACAAAAGTCTTATTATGTGTTTCTTTTTCTTTTTCTTTGCAAACATAGAGGATCATAGCTCAGCATGGAACTTGCATCTTTCGCATCCTCACCAGCACTTACACTAAAGAAGGTTGGCCATGCTAACCTTTTTTGACAGATGTATCTTTTGGGGTGGTTATATATATTAGTATGGGTTGTATCAATTAAAGTGGTAAAGAAAAAGATAAACAACCTGGCTTATATTATGTCTTGAAGATGTTTAAAAAAAAAAATGTTATTTATGTTTTGCTTGTGTCATATAAACGAAGCTTGGTATAATGAATAGCACTTTATGATGATTTTGGAAAATATAGGAATCATTTGAAAGGCTGGTACTGATTGGTGAAAGTACTAACTGAGTTATTTTAAAGCAAGTTATTAGAAGATGAACTAAGTTTAATAGTACTTTATGAACTGCAGCGCAAAGTGTTAACTAAATTCATCTCAACTACTGTATCCTTGCTTAGTAGAAGAGGTTGGGTGTTACATTTGTTGGTATTAGAGCATAGGTTAATAGATTATATAGGCATGGGTATAGCATAAAAATTTTAAGTTGATTCTCTTAATTGTATTTTGTGGAAACATGGTACAGATAAGATCAGGGCTTGGTGGAGGACTACCATCAGAGGAAGATAAAGGCCAAGGATAAGGCCCAAGTAGGGGTTGAGGCCGAGGCTGGGGTAGATTAAGAAAAGATGATAAGGATAACCAACTTTATAGAATATCACCTAGTGCTTCATCTTCTGACCTAGGGATGAGGGCAGAAGAAGAGGCTTCAAAGATGCATGAGCATATACATGAGTCATTATCTATAACACAAGCATCAGCACCTCCATCTCAAGCACAAGCACCCATTCCTGGTTTATAGGAATTAGTAGGTACAATTACTCTGGCTATTACTATAGAGCCTTGGGTGGTGCTCCTGAGGCTTACATGGCCAAGGAAAAGGCCAAGGTTAGGAGCCCATGAGGTGATCATAGGCTTACTGGGGCTAGTTTGGGTCCTAGGTTGAAGGCTGTCAGCCTTCAATGTTTCAAGGTTCAATGGATTTGGGCCCTAAGGGGCTAACCTATATTGGACTAGGCTTGGATCCAAAGGTTGAGATTAAGTCAAGTCATGAGTGTACATGGGCTTAGATTGAGCTTAATCTAATTAGATTAGGTAGGAAAGCTTTTGGGTCAAGCCACGTTGGCTATGTATAAATACATAGGATGTATTAAGATTAAGTGACCATTTCCTAATACAAGATCAATTTCCCCTACCTCTCTCTCTCCTAATCTCTCTCTCTCTCTCTCTCTCTCTCTCTTAGCTGCCACCTCATCCTCTTGAATTGCCCTAGGTGCCACCCTAATTCAAGGAAGCAAGAAGAGCTGCTAAAACCCTAGCGCCTGAAGGAACCAGATCTAGGGTTTCACAGGTAAATCTTGAAATTTTTTCAAGATCTTGTAGCGAAAGACTTAAATAAATATAAAATTTATTTAAAAAACCAAATAAATACCTAGATCTCAGATCTATTATATGATTAAGGCATGATATTAAATCAAAAATTAAAATCAAATAAGAAAGAAAAATGTTGATCAAATCAACCTAGATCTACACAACATTAAATGCAGGTATGAAGTTTATAGATCAGATCTATTACCTGAGTAAGTTAGATGTTCTAACTTGCTGATCCAAGCTTGAGGATGATGTTATGAGCTGCACACATGTCTGGCCTTTAGAAGTCATCAACACGAGCCTACGATCTCTAATCTGAAGTCCGATGCAGAAAATCAGGACAGCATGCTAGTACTATGCTGATCCTTCTTCGATGGTCGATCCAATTCTTTCTTCTTCAAAATTTAGACACTCCAAAATATGAGAAGAAAGATGAGAGTTTTTTGATCTGAGACTCTCTCAAAAAAACTCAAAAGAAAGGAGGAGAGATTGAAAATAAAACAGCCCTAGAAGAAGACCCTCTTCTTCTTCTCTTTTCTCTCACCAAGACACCTAGTTTGGTGCCTATGGAACCACCATGCCCAAGGACCCTCTTCCTCTAATTTTTTCACACCCCAAACCTCTCCAAAATCTCTATATTTCATAAAAAAATTAGAATAAAATTCATCCAATAAATAGGAAAAAAGAAGAGTCCAAATTAGGTTAAATTCCTAGACTAGGAATGTCCAAACATGGGAAGTCGTTGGGGCGCCCAACTCTTGGGCGCCTCCTCTATAATTTTTGGCGTGGACCAGCAAGTGAGGGTGCAGAAAAAAAGAGATTATTTTTATAGAATAAGAGAAGAATTAATTACAAGATGAAGAGATACTCAAGGAAAGATGTTTTGGTCAAAAAGGATTCTATCTCATAGAATCCTAAGCAAAACCAATTCCTCCTTTGATTTAGTCTTCCACCTAACTTCCAAATATGACTTAGAAGAGAGAGGAGGCATGAAAATCAAGAAGAAAGGAATTTTTCATGAAAAATATCTAAAAAATAGGTATGGAGGGGTTAGGACTAAGGTGGCGCAAGGAGATAGGGAATCCTAGTCACACTAGGACTCCTATTTTGACTTGGTTAAATAAGATCTTTTAACCAAATAAAATCAAGATTAAACCAACCCAATTAAATAAGACCCTAACCCATTTAAGAACATAATTAAATTAAAATAAATTAAATTTAATTCTAATTTATTTTTTAATCAAATTAAAAAATTGGGTTAATCCAAGTCCTAGTTAGACTAGGACTAGTTCTTCCTTGCACTTGGCTTATCTAATAAATCAATTGGATTTGATCCAATCAAGCTCAAACAAAATCTAATTAAATTATATTTAATTAGATTTAATCTCATTCTATTGGCTTAATCAAATTAAGTTAATTAGCAATCTAATTGCTAATCGATTCTCCTGCAAAACTTGCACTAGGTTAAACACCAATCGTATTGATTGTTTAACCCTAGAACGATTCTTAATCGTTGATCAACCATCCGATCAGATCGTAAGTTCTAATGTGTATAACCTCATAGGTCCAAACCTAAGTCGATAGTATAGAAATAAATTTTTGTACCAATCAAAGTGACCATCTAGCAATGATACCTAACGGTCAGATAGGTCGAAGGTGTAGAACACCATACTTAGATCCCATGGAGATATAGTTTTCATATAATTCATCCTCTTGACCATAATGCTCGTAAGACACATTAGAGTTCAACTATCAACTCTAATCTGGTTGTCCATATTATATTTCAAAATACCAAATCCATATGATGGATTACCCTGGCCAAAGTTTTGGTATATTGAAATACAATGATACATTCTTCTCTAACTCTTGGAGTGGTCAATTTCATCTTAATCACACTCCGACTTTATAAGTTCTTGACTGTGCCCAAAATCCTTCCATTGCTGAATTAAAAATTTAGTTAGTCCAGTACCAAAGTACAGTGAGTTTCTTGCAAGTCACTGAGGTGATCTCAGATCTATGGGATACTTATACCTATATCCCATCAGAGACATTCTTGATAGCAGACTGCTCTGAAATTGGTCACGTTCAATGACGATGTATTGATACATCTCATTTATATGCCATACCAGTATCTCCACATATCTTGGTTAAGAGGACAACCAACCTATATGGCATATAGCGACCTATGCTCGATAGATGCTGTCATCCTAATTAACAGCCTATCATTTGGTCCTGAATAAATTTAAGGACTAATCGATAAATCCTCTCTTTATCAAAACTAAATAGTCCTAAGGACTTCATCACAATAATGAAGTTCATTAGAAAATGTAAACTTGTTATAAAAAAGATGCCAAAATATTTTTTATTAATTAATAAATTAATTATAATATCTCAACCATCAATAGGCTGACGATTGGCTTTGAGACATAATTTCCAACAACTCCCACTTATCCTAAATACACTCGACACAGTATCTAATATTCATCTTTGACTTATGGTTGTCGAACTCCTTGATTGCTAGGGCTTTAGTTAAGGGATCGGCTAGGTTCTCCTTTCCGTTGATCTTCTGAAGGTCGACGTCATCATGATCCCCGATCTCATGGACCAAATGGAAGTGGCACAGAATGTGCTTTGTTCGCTGGTGTGCCTTCAGTTTCTTTGCTTGAGCTATGGCGCCAGTGCTGTCATAGTAAAGCAGGAGTGGACCATCAATGGAGGGTGCTACTCCAAGCTCGGTGATGAACTTTCTTAGCCACATAATTTTTTTTGCTGCATCTAATGCTGCCATGTACTCTACTTCACAAACAGAGTTAGCCATTGTCTGCTGCTTGGAATTTTTTCAGCAAATGGCTCCACCATTTAAAGTAAAGATATATCCCAACACATTTTTATTGTCATCATGATCAGATTGAAAGCTGGAGTCTGTAAACCCCACAAGCTTCAGATCTGACTCACCATTTACCAACCATTAATCCTTAGTATTTCTCAAATACTTAAGGATGGTTTTAACTACCTTCCAGTAATTTTCTTCAGGGTCAGACTGGTATCTACTCACTACTCCTAGTGAGTATACCACATCTAGTCTCGTACATGTCATTGCATACATAATAAAATTTACTATCGAAGCATATGAAATTCTACTCATATGCTCTCTTTCTTTAGGAGTTGTCGGACAATCCTTCTTAAAGAGAAAAATTTCTTATCCTATCAGAAGATAGCCCTTTTTGGAATTCTCTATGCTGAACCTCTTCAGCATAGTTTCTATGTACGTGGATTGGGATATACTAAGCATCCTTTTAGATCTATCCCTATAGATTTTCATCCCTAGGATATAGGATGCTTCACCCAAGTTCTTCATGGAGAACTATGATGACAACCAAACTTTTATTCCTTGTAGTGCGGGGTTGTCATTTTCGATTAAGAGAATATCGTCCATGTACAAAATAAGAAATACTACTGCTGGACCATTTATCCATTTGTAAATATAGGATTCTTCTCCGTTCTTAACAAAGCCATATATTTTGATCACTTTATCAAAGCACATGTTTCAACTCTGAGATGCCTACTTCAATCTATTAATGGATCTCTAAAGCTTGCACACCTTGGACTCCCTTCAGGTTGTATCATATACACCTCTTCAATCAGCTCTCCATTTAGGAAAGCTATCTTCACATCCATCTGTCAGATCTCATAGTCCAGATGGACAGTAATGGCAAGCATGATCCGAATGGATTTGAGTATTGCCATAGAAGAGAACGTCTCATCATAGTCAATACCATAATATTGATGATACCCGTTGGCAACCAGACGGGCTTTATAGGTCTCCACCTTTCCATCTATGCTCCTCTTCCATTTGAAGACCCATTTACACCCAATGGGTTTAACCCCTTCAAGCGGATCAACTAATGTCCATACATCATTGATCTTCATAGAATCCATTTTGGATCTCATGGCTTCTAGCCATTTCTTAGAGTTGGATCTCTACATCGCATTCATATAAGTGATCGGATCCTCATCATTCTTATCAAGTTTGATCGGATCACCATCCTGGACCAAGAATCCATAGTATCTATCCAGATGGTGGGGTACTCTGTCGGATCGCCTTAATTGTATGGGTTCACTAGGCTTTAGATCTGATCTGATCAAATACGATTTAGGTTCAACATTTTGTGTCAAACTTTCTACCTGTTGAACTTCATGAAGTTCAACCTTAGAGGCAACAGTTCCTTCATCAAGGAACTCCTTTTCCAAAAAGGTTGCCCTAAGGCTTACAAACACCTTTTGTTCATCAGCATGGTAAAAATAGTATCCTTTGGTCTCTTTTGGATACCCTATGAATGTACACTTGTCAGACCTAGGTCCAAGTTTGTCTATAACTAACCATTTGATATAAGCCGGGCACCCCCAAATCCTAAGGTGTGAAAGTGCTGGCTTACATCCTGCCTGTATCTCATATGGGGTTTTAACTACAGACTTACTTGGAATCCTATTTAATAGATAATAAGCTAATTCCTCCTTTCAGACACACCATTATGCTGTGGTGTTTCAGGAGAAGTCCATTGGGAGAGAATTCTATTCTCTCCTAGATATGTGAGAAACTCATCAGAAAGATATTCTCCTCCTCAATCAGATCAAAAAGTTTTAATACTCTTTTCAGTTTGTTTTTCTACTTTACTTCAGAATCGTTTAAACATTTCAAAAGAATTCGACTTATGTTTCATCAGATAGACATATCCATATCTGGATAGATCATTTATGAAAGTGATGAAGTAGACATATCCACCTCTGACACTTGTACTCATTGGTCTACATACATCAATATGTACTAAACCTAAGAGCTCACTGGCTCTCTCATCTTTTTCAGTGAAAGATGACTTGGTCATTTTACCAAAAAGACAGGACTCATAGGTTGGAAGTGATTCACAATCATTAACTTTGAGGATTTTCTCCTGAGTCAACCTATTTATCCTATTCTTGTTTATATGATCTAGCCTACAGTGCCATAAGTAGATATCTGATACACTATCTAATCTAGGATGCTTGCCAGTAGAATAGACTACATTAACAGGTTGTGATAACATATATACACCATTGTTCAATTATCCATAGAAAGTAGTAACACCATTCACAGTGACATTACAAACTCATTTCTTTATTAAAATTTCATAATTGTTCATGGCCAAAAGGCCTACACAAATGATATTTAAAAAGAAACTAGGACAAAAATGACAATCACTAAGAACAACGGTATGAGATTCAAATACAAGTTTCAAAATTTCTAAAGATAGAATTGGAACTGATCTTTCACCTCCAACGTTCAAAAATCTCTCATCTTGCTCGAATCTTCTACTGACCTGCAACCCCTACAACAAATTGCAAATATAGTAAGGGCTATCGATATCCAATACCCAATCAGTAATATCATAAATAGAGAAACTGCAAGGAGTTATCATATAAATACCTTGTCTAGCAACAGCTTGCTTCTTTCTCTACCTGTTCGGATCCAGGAAGGCATTGTACTGAGGATAGTTCTTCTTTCAGCGCCCCCGCTTCTTGCAAAAGAAGCATTCGGCTCGACACTTATCAGGCTTGGTCTTTAGGATTTGAGCCTGCATAGGTGTCCTAGCATGAACATGCACCTTCTTGGCTTTCTTCTTCTTATTCTTCTTCTCTTTCTCAAAGGATCAAGAATGAGAAGACGAATCTTCCACTAAGTTCACCGACTCCTTATGGAGTTGGTGATCCTTCTCAAAGTTCTGAAGTAACCCCAGTAACCCGTGGTAGTCCACTTCAGGCTTTGACATTCTATAATGTGTAAGGAATGGAAGATAAGACCTAGGTAGCGAGTTCAGTATTGCATCTTTTTCAAGTTGTATGTGCAATAGAAAGCCAAGCTTGCTCAAGCGCTCTATCAGCTCGATCATGTACAATATATGATCAGTGATAGAGGCACCATCCCGCATTCTGGCATTGAAGATGGCACAACTAATTTTGTGCCTCTCAACGTCATCGGATATGCTAAAAGAATCCTCCAACACTTGAAGCATTTCGTTTGGTTGAGCTGTCTCAAACTTGTGATCGAACTCGTCGCTCATCGCATCCAACATAATGCAGTGCACCGTGGTTCAATCACTGAGCCACTTCTGATAAGTGTCTTTGACTGTTCCATGTGCATTGACAGCTGGCTCCTCAAGTGCAGGATCCATCAGCACATATAGCATCTGTTCATACTCCAGGATAATCTTCAACTTTCGGTACCAGCTATCGAAGTTAGGTTCCACTAATTTATCATTATCCAATAATGATCAAAGCGATAGAGAAGTGGCCATGTCTGCACCAAGAAAAATCAAAACCTAATTAGTAATTGATTCATTAAACCTAAAGATTTGGACTTTAATCAAAAGGTTTCTCCCACTATTTTATTCGAATTGGTAGCCTCTACCTCCAATTCGAGGAATTATTCTAATTTTTTAGTGGATACTAGAATCCACATAGACTGTACAAAAGTCCAACTTTGGTTGGCCCACCCATGTACATCTAAGGGTAGGTTCATATCCAATTATTTTTCTAAATAATTTTCAGTAATTAAATTTTACCCCAGGCCCTGATCAGTTGGCTTTGGCCTTCTTAGAAAAGGGTCTAGTTAGGTCCAACCATTAACATGACCATACTTGGCCCATCTAACCAATGAATGATCAGGCCTAACTTTGGTTGGTCTACTTGGCCATCATTTAGAAAGATGTATCCAAGAGATCATATAATGAATGATAATTCCATCAACCGATAAGCACCAGGCCTTTGGGCCTCCAATGATTATCCAACTGATGGACCCATTATCATCCACTTTAATAGAAGGCTATGATCTAGTTAGCATATAACTATTTCATTTTAGGGACCTAATAATTTTAGAGAATTTATTTATAGAAGTGAGTAGGTCAGATTAACCAGCTTGTCATGATCCTTCCACTAACTTCACTAAGTCAGCTTAAGGGAGACCATTAATAGGCTGCTCTAGGAGCACCTAAATTAGTCAAACTAATTTACCTAGCTGACATGGGTTAGCTCGAATAGTCATGCGATCTGATCAAAACATAATCTCACCAAGAGGCCAGGTATGTTCGATCAGTGGAAGGGTCTGCTAGACTTGCCTTAGACACCATCAAAAATGGTCAGGTAAGCAGGCTATCAATTAAAAACCACTAGTCTGATTTACCTTAGACAGCAACTGGTTTAATTAGTTTTAATTAGATCAACCTAATAATTCATGCTAGACCACATAGCTAAGAATCAAGTCCATCTTAGGTCTTGTTAAAGACATGGACTTGACCAACTACAACTATTGTAATTGATATAGAAATTTCTTGACCTAATCTAAGATAATAATTGATTAGATTTAGTCAATTCTCTAATTAAGTCCATTCTTTAATCTAATCCTAGGTCTAACCCAATTAATGGACCTAATCTCCACTAACCTATTTAACCCAATGTGTTATGATTTGTGCCTTAGGATCTTCAATTCATAATCCTAGATCCTAATCAATCAATTTCTTAATTCTCAATTAAGTTTTAGGCTGAGGATTGGGGTTCGGCTTTTCGAAAATAATTTTTATATTTGTAAAATATTTTTACAACATGGTTCTATCAACCAAGTTGTATGTTTGATTCATAATCAATATGCAAGTAAAATAAAAATAAAACTACTTTAGATCTAATCTAACCAGGTTCATATAATTGAAATAGTTTCAATAATAATCAATCATAAATCTCCCAAGATCAAATATAATATATTTATGATGATTAAAATTAAATTAAAATATTTTTAATCAGATCATAAAGTCTCATAGATCTAATCTAAAATTTTATGATCAATATTTTAGATAAGCACGTACTAGGACAACCTATTCACTGTAAGGGATAAACCTTACAGCAGGACAACCTTATGATAGTCCGTGCAATCCAAAATATTTTATTTTAATCTAAAAAATAATCTAGATATGCATAAAAATCATGTAATAAGAACCTGACTCTGATACCAATTGAAGAAACCAGATCTAGGATTTCATAGGTAGATCTTTAAACTTTTTCAAGATCTTGCAGCGAAAGACTTGAATAAATCTAAAATTTATTTAAATAACCATATAAATACCTAGTTCTTAGATCTATTACATGATTAAGGTATGATATTAAATCAAAAATTAAAATTAAATAAGAAAGAAAAAGATTGATCAAATCAACCTAGATCTACACTACATCAAATGCGGGTATGAAGTTTATAGATCAGATCTATTACTTGAGTAAGTTAGATGTTCTAACATGCTGATCCAGGCTTGAGGATGATGTCATGAGCCACACACATGTCTGACCTCTAGGAGTCATCCACACGAGCCTACGTTCTCTAATCTGAAGTTCGATGCAGAAAATCAGCATAGCATGCTAGTACTGTGTTGATCCTTCTTCGATGGTCGATTTGATTCTTCCTTCTTCAAAATTTAGACTCTCCAAAATATGAGAAGAAAGGTGAAAATTTGCTGATCCGAGACTCTCTCAAAAAAATTCAAAACAAAGAAGGAGAGATTAAAAATAAAATAGCCCTAGAAGAAGATCCTCTTCTTCTTCTCTTTTCTCTCACCAAGACACCTAGTTTGGTGCCTATGGAACCCCCACACCCAAAGACCCTCTTCCTTTGATTTTCTCACACTCCAAACCTCTTCCAAAGCTTTATATTTTATGAAATAATTAGAATAAAATTCATCTAGCAAATAGGAAAAAAGAAGAGTCCAAGTTAGGTCAAATTCCTAGACTAGGAATATACAAACATGGAAAGTTGTTGGGGTGCCCAACTCTTGGGTTCCTACTCCAAAATTTTTGGCAAGGACCAGCAAGGCAGGGCACACAAAAAAGGAGATTATTTTCATAAAATAAGAGAAGAATTAATTAAAAGAGGAGGTGCCACTCAAGGAATGATGTTTTGGTCAATAAGGATTCTATCTCATATAATCCTAAGCAAAACCAATTTGTCCTTTGACTTGGTCTTCCACCTAACTTCCAAATATGACATGGAGGGAGAGATGGGGTGTGGAAATTAGGAAGAAAGGGATTTTTCATAAAAGATACCTAAAAAATAGGTATGGGGGGCATTAGGACCAAGGTGGCGTAAGGAGATAGGGAGTCCTAGTCACATTAGGACTCCTATTTTGACTTGGTCTAAAAAGATCTTTTAACCGAATAAAATTAAGATTAAATCAATCCAATTAAATAAGATCCTAACCCATTTAAGGATTAATTAAATTAGATTATATCAGGATTAATTCTTATTTATTTTCTAATCAAATTAAAAAATTTGGTTAATCCAAGTCTTAGTTAGACTAGACTAGTTCTTCCTTGCACTTGGCATATCCAATAAACCAATTGAACTTGATCCAATCAAGCCCAAAATAAATTTAATTAAATAATATTTAATTAGATTTAATCTTAGCCTATTGGCTTAATCAAATTAAGCCAATTAGCAATTCAATTGCTAATCGATCCTCCTGTAATACTTTTACTAGGTTAAACAACAATCGTATTGATTGTTTAATCCTAGAATGATTCTTAATAATTGATCAACCATCCGATCAGATTATAAGCTCTAATGTATGTGACCTCATAGGTCCAAACCTAAGTCGGTAGCATAAAAATAAATTTTTATACCAATCAAAGTGATCATCTAGTAATGATACCCGACGGCCGAATAGGTCGAAGGTGTAGAACACCATCCTTAGAATCCATGCGGATATAGTTTTCATATAATTCATTTTCTTGACCACAATACTCGTAGAACACATTAGAGTTCAACTATCAACTCTGATCAGATTGTCCATATTATATTTCAAAATATCAAATCTATCTGATGGATTACCCTGACCAAGGTTTTGCTATATTGAAATACAGTGATACATTATTCTCCAACTCTTAGAGTAGTCAATTTCATCTTGATCACACTCCAACTTCGTAAGTACTTGATTGTGCCCAGAAGCTTTCCATTACTGAATTAGAAATTTAGTTAGTTTGGTACCAAAGCATAGTGAGTTGCTTGTAAGTCATTGAGGTGATCTTAGGTCTAAGGGATATCTATACTTATATCCCATCAGAGACATTCTCAATAGTAGAATGCTCTAGAGTTGGTCATGTTCAATAATGATGTACCCATACATCTCACCTATATGCCATACCAGTGTCTCCATACATCTTGGTTAAGGGGACAACCAACCTATATAGCGTATAGCAATCTATGCTCGATAGACGCTATCATCCTAATTAACAGCCTATCATTTGGTTGTAAACAAATTTAAGGATAAATCGATAAATCCTTTCTTTATCGAAACTAAATAGGCCTAAGAACTTCATCACAACAATGCAGTTCATTAAAAGATGTAAACTTGTGATGAAAAAAGATGCCAAAATATTTTTCATTAATTAATAAATCAATTACAATATCTCAACCATCAATAGACTGACGATTGGCTTTGGGACATAATTTCCAATAGCACCTCCACCCTATCCAAAATCCTAGCCGCCATCTACTTGGGTGCCCCCTTATGGCCAACCTTATCCACTTGCTGCCACCCCCTTCTAGACCTTTGGATGTTGCATCAAGGTCTCCAAAGTCCAGGGAATAGCTCTATCAATTGGTATCAGAAGGAAAGAACGAATTAGAATCAAGAGATCTACAAAGGCTGAAATTTCAGTAAGATCCTGTCAAGATATTTCTCATCTATCATGATGATTTTACTATTATTTGGCTTAGATCTAGCTATGGAGAGTAGCATAAAGATAGATTTTGAGAAGTTTGATGGAAAAGAAAATTTTGTCTTGTGAAAAGTTCGGATAGAAGACCTTCTTGTGCAGAATGAATTAGATCTAGCATGGAGGATAGACCTGAGGGGATCACAGATCGACAATGGATATCGATGGAGAGATGGACATGTCCAACGATTAGAGGGTGTTTGGTAGACTCGACCCTCTATTCATTGCTGGAAAAGAGAACCTTCAAAGAGCTTTATGAAGGATCTTCTAGATCAGCTCGATCGGATTGGATATGAAGCAATGGAATCTAAAATTTTTTCTTCTGATCTGATCATATCTAAATGTTCTCAGATCTGATTGCATAAATCTGAAATTAAAACTCGCATAATGGATGTTGGTGCAAAAATCGATGAGGATGCTATAGATGGCTGGAGTGGAGAAGGCGAGGCCGTCGATGGGACCTGCAAAATAAAATTTGAACTGGAGGTGGGTGGCTCCGATAGGATCGTTCATTGCTCAAGTCAATTTTTCGGCCAACTAGAATGGAGTGCTCAGAAAATAAAGAAGCAGAGTAATGGAAAGGAGAAGAGAGCTTAGGAGAAATATATCTGAAGAGTTTCTTTTATAGACAGAGCATATAACAAATTGATAGCAACAACCGTAACTGTCTGGTAGTGGACTATTCAGGCCATGTGGTATTTGTTACAGAGGGTGGTGTTCGTTGTCACGGCTTGCCAATTGAGAGTAGTATCTATTGTCATGATGTGCCTGTATGTTGGGGACTAATAGTGAATGTTTGGATGGGGTAGGCGCTGATTGCAAAGAGATTCAACTCATAACTGTTCTAGAGGAGTTTGGGCTCTTTTAGGGTCATCTGCATATAGGTTGGTTCGTATTGAGTTGGTAGCCGAATTCATGCGGATGATGAGGTCCTTCCAGGTGATTGAGAGGAGATTGATCGATAGAAGGTTGACTATAGGGGATCGATCGGAAGGAGGTTGACCATAGAAAGTTCATCTAGAGGGGGTTTGATTGGAGGAGGTCATCTGAAGGAGGTTCGACTGGACCCCAATCCTATTATCCAAAAATTTTCCTTCGCTTATTCAGGATCATATCATTGCACTGCCATGCACTTTCGAGAGGTTCCGCAGCATGAACTCGTCACTAAGGGGATCGACGAATCCAATAGGAAGGAGGTCGATGACCAAGAACTTTGGACAAGAATTTCAGTGGGGGCCATTTTACCCCTAACACTTGTCCCCCTACCCCTGAGCTTGAATTTTGTATGAAGGGAGTACGAAAAAACTACTGTAGTCAAAGTTCTTGAATAATTTTCTGCCTTGGAGAATAAAACTTTTTATCTTATTTTAAATTGGCACTGTGATTTGATGTCGAATGACCTGAATGGATGCAGCCCCTCAAAAACTTGTCTGGTGCAGAGCTCCACATATGGTGCAGTAATTACCTCACCAAGTGGCAGGTGTGAGTGGGACACATGGTGGGTTGGGATTGACTTAAGGAGTCCCACAATCATAACTTCCTCCGGAGCTCTGATTTTCTATTTAAACTCCTCCCTCATATATAGTCTCTTGCTTTTGCCTGGGCTTCTGCTTCTTCTCCTTCCTTCACTCCCATTGTCTCCGAGTGTCTTGTTTTTGTCGCCCTTACTCCTTTCACGACTGTTCCGATTGCTAGCATCTTTCTTGATCCTCTTTCCTTTTTTCGATCTTCTTCCCATGTTTTTCTAGGTCAGTCTTTCATCACTATCCTCTTGACTTTAGTTTTCTTACATTCTTCGGATTTCTTCAAGTTTTTCTAGGTGAAAAACATAGTTGTTCTTCATTTTTGGGCTTTCACCACTCCTTTTTCTAGGTTCTTTTTTGGAGATTTTATTTGATTTAACCTGATCTAGATATCGTCTGAGGCTTCCTGGTCTAGCGATTCTAGGAGTTCAGTCAACCCAAATCCCAATAACCCCAAGGTTAGAATAGAAATCGGGCCTGGGGCAGTACCTCGGCCAGACTTTAAACCAGAGTCCATTCCTTATTCAATGACCGCCAAGGACCTATCACTAGTTCGGATCCAATACGGGGTGCTTGTTGAGTACAAGCTAGAACTTCCTGATTCAAGTGGTCTAGCTTGTGCTGCTCCAGGTCATTTCTACTTGTACCTAAGGCCTTTAGTGCTAGATTAAGGCTTCACCTTCCTGACTTCGTTGTAGCCCTTTTTCACTTTTTAAACATCTTCCTAGCCTAGGTAGTTTCGAATTCTTTTAGGTTTATTTTAGGATTCCTTGCTCTTTGTATATCCGCTGAGGTCTAGCCCACGATTCTCTTTTTTGAACCTTCATCATCTTTAAGCATCACCCTACTGCTAAGGACTGGTGGTATATTTTTTCTCAGTCTGGCAAGAAGGGGTTGCTTAAGGGTGCCCTCTTTTCCATCCATAATTGGAAAGAAAAGTTTGTCTTTGTTTCCTGCCCGACCCTGGAGGCCTTTCATGCTAGATTAAGGCTTCACCTTCCTGACTTCGTTGTAGCCCTTTTTCACTTTTTAAACATCTTCCTAGCCTAGGTAGTTTCAAATTCTTTTAGGTTTATTCTAGGATTCCTTGCTCTTTGTATATCCACTGAGGTCCAGCCCACGATTCTCTTTTTTGAACCTTCTTCATCTTTAAGCATCACCCTACTGCTAAGGACTCGTATATTTTTTCCCAGTCTGGCAAAAAGGGGTTGCTTAAGGGTGCCCTCTCTTCCATCCATAATTGGAAAGAAAAGTTTATCTTTGTTTCCTGCCCGACCCTACACTTATGAATCCCATGTTGAGGATATCCGAGGGATTCCGTCCATCGAGCCTTGGGGTTAGAGAAAGCGGACCAAGAGTCGATTACCATAATTAGAGGTTACCAAACTTCTCTGATATCCGAGCTAATAAAAAAACAAATCTTGTTCAACCTTGGCCTTAGCCCTTTGAATCCAGTAGGTACATGATTGAAGATGTTGGGTCATCTCCTTTTTCTTCTTTCTCCTTCTTTTCTGACTGTGCTTTTATCTTTATCGCAAAGATGGATGCTAAGGCCATTGAAATGCTTTCAAAGGGGCTCCATGTCTGCAAAAGGAAAGGCACCATGTCTGATGAGCCTGCTACTAAGAAAGCTAGGGTGGACATGCATAGCTCTGTAGCACCTACTGATGCTGCCACCAGTGTTGAGGTCATTGTCGTTGCCGAGGTCACCCCCACCATCGGGGTTGGTGCCGCTATCGAGGGCTTTGGACCTTCATCATCTATGAGTCCACTAGCTGAAGACCCAACGCCACAGCCTCCTGCTAGAAGGAAAGATGGGGAGAAAAAGAAGGAGAAAAAGGTCATCATGAAAGTGCATCACAAGGCGCACCTTGGTGGATCCAGCGATGACAGTGACAATCTGAGAGAAGATCCCTTTGGTAATCTGGAGCTTGTCCAAAATTTAATTGATAAATTTACCCTACCTGAGGTGGTAGACCAGATGGTCGACCTTAACCATATGCAGCTCATCTGGGATTTCCTCGAGACCTTCCTCAAGATAGTCATCCTATCAATTTTTTTTTTGCTTGCATAACACAATCCATTTACTATAGTCGGATCACCAAATACTCGCATATATCAAAATGATGATTCGATTAAGGTCGAAGGTGTTGAAGGCTTAAGAAGACCTCCAAGTTGAAGTTGACCACTGATCGCTGTTACAGGTAGTCAAAAATAAAATCTAACTCACTACTATATAGATAGGGTGAGTCGGTATCGTATCCATAGGGATCATATTAATTGCATTTAAAATCAAGATTAAGAGTGATTAAAAGTGGATTAATTAAAAGGCTACTTAATTAATTAAGAAAGTAAATTAATTAGTAAATTAATTATAGTAGAGTTGCAGGTATGGAGATGGATTCTCGGGATCTCAATTGATCACTTATTTGACAGCTAGTATTCTTTTTAATATGCTTTAATTGATATCTAATCAATAAAGATATAACCTACCTTAAAGAGCATGGCCTGTATCCTTAGATCACAACCCATTCCTTAAAGTTATAGGCTAGTCTTAATTGATTTAGATATAAAATCAAGAATTAATTTGAATATAATTTATTCCAATAGCATAAATTGTACCCATAGATTACGGCTCATTCTAAGGGTAATAAACTATTCCAGATTAATTGCAAGAAAATAAAGACATAAAAATATTTAAACTAAAAACAATCTTTATTGCAAACTAAAAAAAATTATAAAAGAGAAAAAAGAGAAAACACCATCAAAATAAGATCATAATGATCTTCTAAGAAAAAAATGATCAATCAAACGTCAGAAAGCTTCTCACTGAAATCTTCATCTTTGAACCTTGCTGAAGAACCCGGGCAGCAACTAGTTGCAAGAATTTGAAGTAGAAGAGAAACTTTGGTGAAGATGCAGGCTTTGGTGGTCTGTTGAAGAAAGAAGGAAGAAAGAAGAGCTTGAGAGAGAGAATTAGAGAGAGAGAGAGAGAGTTTTTGGTGAAAAGAGGGCTTTGGAGATCTTAGGAGGGCCTAATCCCTCAAGGGGAGGCTTATGAGGGCTTATGGGTGCTTTAGGGAGGTTTTTATAGAGAGAAAAAAAGAAAATTTAGGTTAAAATTAGAGAAAAATAAAAGAAATTGAGTTTGGATCAGATTCTACTCTCTGAAATATTTTTCTACCATCAGATCGGATCTTAATGGTCCAAATTTGACCAAAATCGGACTTTTGTATCTTAAATAGGGCTCTGATCTGTTCACAGCCGTTGGATCTTGACTAGGATCGAATTCTGACAGTCGGATAGTGCTTCTGATCTCCTGAATCAAGTCGGAGATAATTCTTGACTGTTGGATCCCGACTAGCATGGTTTCTAGCAATCCGATCGTGCAAAAATCAGTTGGATCTCTTCAAATCAAATTGGGAATCGACATGGACCATCGGATCTCAGGCGGGATGGATGGTTGTCGTCTGATTATGCTTGTGCTGTAGCTATAGACCGTGCAAATCGGGCATATGGAAGACCTCCGCCAATCACTACTAAGCTGGCTGGTCTGCGACAAGACCTGTGGACCAAGCAGCTGGTCCACCGTGCACCGAGGGAACAGGCCTCTATGGCTTGGGCTAGAGGGTCGGTGGGCCAGCTTCTCTAGCTGGGCCAGCTTGCTAGGGCACTAGCTTAGCCGACTGGACTTGGACACATCAGCTGAGCTGAAAGCAATGGCTTGGCTTGGTGCGCCAGCTCAATCGGCCACAATTCAGCCATTTTCTATTTTTTTTTTTATTTTCTTTTCTTTTCTCTTTGAATCTCCATTCTAGATCCATTTTAAGTCTGATTTGATCCAAATTTATTTCGTTGCAACCCATAAATCGAGCTCTTTTCATCTCTACTCTTTTTCTACAAAAGATAAAATAAAAATATCAATTCTAAAAAAAATAAAGATAAATTAATTTAATAAATTAATAATTTTATACATATATTTTACGTGTTTATCACACCCCCCAACTTAAATTTTGCTCTTTCTCAAGTAAAGTAGATAAATTAGCAATACATATTGATTTAGCCTTGAAGTAAAAGTTAGATTTAGACACTCCTAAAGGTAGCTGATACTTGGTTAAACCATTAAAGAGGTACATCATCAGATTACTAATTCAATCCAATTAATGGCTTCAGTGTTAGCCATAAAAATTTTTAGAGATCTTCTTTCACCAACTTTCCACTTTACTCTTTAAATCCTCTAACTTGATGTGAGCTACGTTTATTATCTTTCTTGCAATTTAGTCCTCTTATTATCCACTTTTTTTCTTTCTTTTTTTTCTTTTTTTAAGATTCTTGCATTCTCACCTTTTGATATGAGCCATAATGCTTACTCAGGTGAAGAGGATCAGTTACTCAGTGAGACAATGCTAAACCTCTTTTTAATTCATACTACCCATCTTTTCACATGAACCACAATGCTTACTTAGGCAAAGAGGCTCGGTTACTCAATGGAAAACTAGTATTTGTTATTTTTTTTTATAAATAGATTTTAAGTAATACTTTTGTATAGTTTGACCTTTCCATCCAACTCTCATGAAGTATATTCTTTATTAAGATCAGTAAGAAGAAGGTTCTAGAATCACTCTAAAAATTTGGTCTAGTCTAAACCCTTCCATTTATTGGATTTTCTAAATAATTTACTCCTCAATATCTCTAAAATTATCTAGATCATTAATCACTCATTGATTATGGTGCCTAATTAACTTTTAATCAAAATAAAGTTTGGGTATATAAAGCTAATTTTTTTCAAATCACTCTTGAGGACTCATAAGTTTAAAGTTAGTTATCCTCCCCCCTACTTAATTTCCATGGTCCTCAATGGAAGAAGAAAAAAAATAATAAAATTATTTATCAAGGAGGGGTACCATCTGGTTTATTATTTGTAGGTCCCTCAGTATATTTCATCAAGTTTATACGGAATGTTTTGATGATGTGCTCCCCCTAACTTAGGCCTGATCATCTTTATTGAGTTCCTACAAAAATGAAAACAAAAAGCAAACTACGAATCTGGAAAATAAGATGATGGATTTGTTAGATATGTGTGTCCTAGAAGTCAGAATTGGCTGACACTTATAATACACTTCTAAGGGCGAAATTATAATTTTGACTATAAATAATAAAATGGGTTATTTTGTATCACATAAGTATATTTTGTGTCTGTGACACATCCTTTGAGTTAATGATAATGATAATTCTTATTTTCAAGAGTTGAAAATTTAAGATAAGAATTTTCATTATTAACTCATAAAATGCTCCAGACCATAGGATCATCATAAGGGTGGTGATTGATCGGGAAGGTTAGTGTACAATTGCTTCTTTGTAGTAGATGAGTCTTAAGTCTATGGTGTAGAGACATTGGAGGAAGAGTACACGTACTCGTTAGAGAATGAGGACACTGAGCGTGACCACCTCAAGAAGTCATAAGAAGGTCTACCTTCTCGTCAATGACTGACTCGATGCTGTAGTGGTGTGTTTGGTTCTTTGATCTGAGGTGCATCGGCAGTTCACCTTGAGGATGTTATAGTTTGACTACACCATGACTTGGTCTCCTAGCCATTTGGAACCCTGAGGTGTATGTTGGCTATAGCATGTTCATTGTAAAAATTAGATTGCACCAAGATGGAATCTATCTACCTCGATGGATGAGGAGCGGCACCATGATGATCATGAGAATCAAGTCCATAAGCCCATGGCCATGGCAGAGAGTGAAATAATAGAAAGAGTTTCGATTAAGGTTTTCACATCGGACTTGAATCGAATGATTAAATCATATGATAGAAATTAGGGTTTGATGAGTTCACCTTAACCCTAATTTGATTGGGGCTCAAGATAGAAGAACTTAATCACACAAGTAGCTGCATCGAGAGGTTTGTTTTTAGTTTTGATGGGTTGCCACCATATGCTGCTAGGAGTCACTAGTGGATTTTGGGAGCAATTAGAATGATTTAGATGATCGATCACTCTAAGTTGTCTGAATCAGAAAAGTTCTGATCCATCAAAAGGAGTTTCGATGATGGAGATCATGACATATCCTATTACCATACAGAACTGAACCTAACTAGATCACACAAACAAGGGTTTGGATCTGGATATCATCAATTGGACTAACCTAGTTCAATTGATTTGAATAAGATTCAATTAGATTCAAGAAAATCATGCTAGCACACGATTGAGCCTAACATTCTCCTTTTTCTATCTTAAAAGTTATCTCGACTAAGCCAAATGAGTTTGTGCTCACTCAAGTACCTTTACCTGATCTGACTAGAGCTTGTCCAAGTCAGAAAAAGGTTGTCTTAATTTATGAGATAAATTTGAGATAACACCTACCATTTTTCATCACCTGCTAATTCTTGTACTTTGACTTGGTCAAACGTTGACCTTTGACCCTTGAACATCTGCTCATGTGTCATGCACTTATTGGAGAGTAGATAAGGGCTTATCCCCTCTCTGAAAATTAGAAAGAAGGGGGTGCATGCCTAGGATGGCGTGCACCCATTGATAGGGATGCTGGAGTCCCATACGGATGGGACTCCAGGTTGCCTCTTGGTTTCTACTTAGGTGGCCCTTGGGTATCTACTTTGACCAGTCTTAGGTGCCATCTAAGAATAAACCTGTAGGTCTCTCATCTGATTGGATCAGATGATGTCATCCTATCAATCAGATTTAGATCTGATTGAATGAAGCAACACGACTGGTCGGGGTGATGCAGCACTGCATGGCGCAGCAGAGTCTATAAATAGACCCTATCTACGCCCACTTTCAATAGAGTTCATCTTAGCCCATGCCCCAAGGCTATCCCTCTACCTTCTCCATGCGGATACGGTGAGATTCATGAATTAGAGACCAAGTTCGGGTGCACCATGATTAGAGAATCATTGAACAATAGTTGTTCACTCATTGGCTAACCCATCATCAATAATTGTTAGGTGAGGTGATGAGTCAGTTGGTGAGACCGCACCACCCACTAGAAATTATTAATCGTGGAGATTTTCGCATCTCTACAGAGGGAGTGTAGGGATCCAAAAAAATAGTGGGAGCTAATTTGTTTAAAAATAAAATCTCTAAATAAATTGGTCAACTCAAAATTACAGTATCTAACTAGAATCTTTGACTCTCTATAAGAATATGTCAGCGTCCAACCCATTGGCACATATCCTGGACACACATAGACTGACCGAACCCAATTATAAAGATTGGCTCAGAAACTACAAAATTATTTTGGGTTCCGAGAAGTTAACCCATGTTTTGGACCAGGACCCTCCCACATTACCAGCCAATCCATCTGTTGAACAGAGAGCGTCTTTGGAAAAATGGATTGACGAAGATAATAAGGCTAGATATTACATGTTGGGCTCAATGTCTGATGAGCTCCAGCACCAACATGAGGATATCGGGACTGCTCGCCAAATATTGGCTCACCTGCAGGAGATGTTTGGTTAATAGAGTCGCGCAGCCAAATATCAAGTCACAAAATAACTTTTTAAGGCTAAGATGCATGATGGGCAGTCAGTCCAAGATCACTGTCTGATAATGATCAAGGACATGGAAGAGCTTGAGAAGCTCGGTGTGAAGTTGGACTTGGACCTGCAGAACGATATCATTCTGCAATCCTTGACTGATGCATATGGATAATTCATCATGAATTACCACATGCATAAACTTCAGAATTCCTTGGCCGAATTAATGAATATGCTGGTTACCACTGAGCTTTCTATGAAAGGTTCTAAAGGCTCAGTTCTTGCTATGGAATGGACTTCTTCCAAAAGAAAGTCTTCTAGAAAGAAAAAAAAGTTTGTGAAAAAGCAAAAGGTGGAAGGATCAAAGAAGAAGAAGGCAGAGCCGAAGAAGAAGGCCGATGTCAAAGGAAAGCGTTTCCATTGCAATAGCGACGGCCATTGGAAGTGGAACTACCCTACTTACCTGGCCACCCTAAAGAACAAGAAGGAAGGTCCTTCTGAAGGTATGCTCGTTATTGAGTCTAACCTTACGGTTTCTTCTGCATCTAGTTGGGTGCTTGACTCTGGTTCTAGTGCTCACTTATGCACTTCTATGTAGGGTCTTGAGTATAGCAGGAGGTTGAGGGATGGTGAGATGATCCTACGCATCAGAAATAGAGCAAGGGTTGCTGCCATGGCCATGGGAACATACCCTCTTCGACTACCATCTAGTTTAGACTTAGTATTAAAAGACTGTTATTATGTGCCTACAGCAAGCAGAAATTTGATCTCTATTTCGTGCCTTGCATTAGAAGGCTATGTAATTAGTTTTCTTAAGGACCATTGTAACATTCTTTATGAAAGAAATAAAATTGCAAATGGTTTCCTTATTAACGGTCTTTATCAGTTACATATTGATGTATCTATTTTTAACTTTGAGCAAAATGTGAATGCCATAAAATCAAAATGTCCTAGGAATAGTCCTAATGATAGGTATCTATGGCACCTAAGATTAGGTCATATAGCAGAAGATAGGTTAACAAATTGAAGAAAATTGGGCTATTGACTCCATTGACTTTCGAGTCATATCCAATTTGTGAATCCCATCTTCATGGCAAAATGACTAAGCTCCCTTTTGTAGGACATGGGAAAAGGGCCACGGATCTTCTTGCCCTAGTACATATAGATGTGTGCGGCCCATTCGATGTGCCGACTAGAGGCAATTTAGTCTACTTCATAATCTTTACCGATGATTTATCAAGGTATGGGTATGTGTATCTTATGGAACACAAGTCTGAAGCATTTGAAAAATACAAAGAATTCAGACATGAAGTAGAAAAGTAAATTGGAAAACCCATTAAGGTTCTTCGATCATATCGAGGAGGTGAATACCTTAGTCAGAAATTCCTAGACTATCTCAAAGAAATGGCATAGTCTCTCAATGGACTCCACCAGGAACACCTCAACTCAACGAGGTTTCGGAATGGAGGAATCGGACCCTATTAGATATGGTCTGATCCATGATGAGCTTTACAGACCTTCCTGATTTTCTTTGGAGATACTGTTTGTTAACTATAATTTACCTACTAAATTGGGTTCCTTCTAAAACCGTTCCTACCACACCGTATGAGATATGGTATGGTAAGAAATCAAGTCTAAGTCATCTCAGAATTTGGGATTGTCTGGCTCATGTCAAAAGACAACAAGCGGACAAGTTAGACTTTAGGTCCTTTAGAGCTCGATTCATAGATATCCTAAAGAGTCATTAGGATATTATTTCTACATTTTAGAAGATCACAATGTGATTGTGAGTCGACATGCCATCTTTCTTGAAAAATAGTTTATTCAAGATAGCGGCATTGGAAAGCAGATCAAGCTTGATGAGAAAGTCTCACAAGAGCAATGAGCTAAGGACCAAATGGAACCAAATCAGATTAAGCCAATCCATACACTACCTCCTCTACCTCGTAGATTGGAAAGGATTTTCCATCCTCTTGAAAGATACTTAGGTACTATTTCAGAGGATGTAGAGAAAATGTTCCTCATAGGTAATGGGGTTCATGGTGATGATCCCAAAACCTATAATGAGGCGATATCAGATATCGACTTCGAGAAATGGTTAGAGGCAATAAAGTCAGATATTGGCTCGATGCACTCAAACCAAGTCTGGACTTTGGTAGATCAACCAGAAGGTATAGTACCTATTGGGTGTAAATAGATTTTCAAGAGAAAGATTGGTGCAGATGGAAATGTGGAGATATTCAAGGCTAGATTAGTGGCAAAAGGTTATAGTCAATGCGAAGGTATTGACTATCAGGATACCTTTTCGCCAGTAGCTATGCTATAATCCATTCGCACATTGCTTGCTGTTGTAGCCTATTTTGATTATGAAATATGACAAATGGACGTGAAAATGATATTCTTAAATGGATATCTTAAGGAAGATATCTATTTGGAACAGCCGCTAGGTTTCACATCTAGTGATATGATCACAAGGTTTGCAAGCTCAAAGGTTCATATATGGACTTAAGCAAGCATCTCGGAGCTGGAACACTCATTTTAATGACGTGATCAAAATATTTGGTTTCATCAAAAATGAGGAGGAGCCATGTATCTTTAAAAAGATCAGTGGGAGCACTATTGTCTTCTTCGTATTGTATGTGGATGACATCCTCCTTATCGGGAATGATATTCCCATGTTGACCACAGTTAAAATGTGGTTATCTAAAGAATTCTCCATGAAAGACCTAGGAGAAGCATCCTTTATTCTAAAAATTAAGATCTATAGAGATAGACCAAATAGGATGCTAGGACTTTCACAGAAGATGTACATATAGGAAGTACTAAAGAGGTTTCGTATGGAAAACTCTAAGAGGAGTTTAGTACCCTTCAGGCATGGTATTCATCTTTCCAAAAAGATGTGCCCTAGCACACCTGAGGAAATAGAATGCATGAGCAAGATCCCTTGTGCTTCAGCAATAGGGAGCCTCATGTATGCCATGTTATGTACACGACCTGATATAGCACATGCCGTGAGTGTCACGAGCAGATATCAGTCAAATTCAGGTGAAGAACACTGGACTTCTGTGAAATGTATCCTTAAGTACTTGAGAAGAACTAAGGATATGTTACTGGTCTTTGGTAATGGAGAACTCCAAGTTTAGGGGTATACAAACTCGAACTTTATGTCTGATGTTGATGATCGAAAGTCGACATCTGGGAGTCTATTTGTGTGCAATGGTAGAGCTGTCGATTGAAAAAGTTTCAGATAGACAGTGATAGTAGATTCCACCATGGAAGTAGAATATATCACTGTGTCAGAAGCTACGATGGAGGCATTTTGGTACAAAAAGTTTGCCATGGAGATCGGAGTGATGCCAGCAGATGCCATTCCTCTATACTGTGATAACAATGACGTCATAGCCCTTGCTAAGGAGCCAAGGTCTCACCAAAAATCCAAGCACATCGAGCAGCGATACCACCTCATCCATGATTACCTCGAGAAGGATTACATCGAGGTCAAAAGAGTCGACTCCGCAGACAATACGATAGATCCGCTTACAAAGCCGTTGGGCCAATAGAAGATCGAAGCCCATCTTAAGAAGATGGGACTTAGATTTGTAGCCAATTGGCTTTAGATCAAGTGGGAGTTTGTTAGATATTGTGCCCTAGAAGCTAGAATTGGCTAACACTTGTAATACACTTTTAAGGATAAAATTATAATTTTGACTATAAATAATAAAATGAATTATTTTCTATCACATAAGTATATTTTATGTCTGTGATACATCCTTTGAGTTAATGGTAATGATAATTCTTATTTTCAAGAGTTGAAAATTTAAGACAAGAATTTTCATTATTAACTCATAAAATGTTCCTGATCATAGGATCATCGTGAGGGTGGTGATTAATCTGAAAGGTTAGTGTACAATCACTTCTTTGTAGTAGATGAGTTCTAAGTCTATGGTGTAGAGACATCGGAGCAAGAGTACAGGTACTCGTTAGAGAACGAGGGCACTAAGCGTGACCACCTCGAGTAGTCATAAGGAAGTCTACCTTCTTGTCAATGACTGACTCGATGTTGTAGTGGTATATTTGATTCTTTGACTTGAGGTGCATCGACAGTTCACCTTGAGGGTGTTATAGTTTGACTACACCATGACTCGATCTCCTAGCAATTCGAAACCTTGAGGTATATGTTGGCTATAACATGTTAATTATAGGAATTGGATTGCACCAAGATGGAATCTATCTATCTCGGTGGATGAGGAGCAGCCCTATGATGATCATGAGAATCAAGCTCATAAGCCCATGGCCATGGCAGAGAGTGAAATAATAGAAAGAGTTTCTATTAAGATTTTCACATCGGACTTGAATCGAATGATTAAATCATATGATAGAAATTAGGGTTTGATGAGTTCACCTTAACCCTAATCTGATCGGGGCTCAAGATACAAGAACTTAATCACACAAGTAGCTGCACCGAGAGGTTAATTTTTAGTTTTGATGGATTGCCTCCATATGCTGCTAGGTGTCACTGGTGGATTTTGAGAGTAATTAGAATGATTTAGATGATCGATCATTCTAAGTTGTCTGAATTAGAAAAGTTTTGATCCATCGAAAGGAGTTTCAATGATATCGATGATGGAGATCATGACATATCCCATTACCATATAGAACTGAACCTAACTAGATCACACAAACAAAGGTTTGGATCTGGATATCATCAATTGGACTAACCCAGTTCAATTTATTTGAATAAGATTCAATTTGGTTCAAGGAAGTCATGCTAGCACACGATTGAGCCTAACATTCCCCTTTTTTTATCTTAAAAGTTATCTCGACTGAGCCAAACGAGTTTGTGCTCACTCAGGTACCTTTACCTGATCTGACTAGAACTTGTCCAAGTCAGAAAAGGGTTGTCTTAATTTATGAGATAAATTTGAGATAACACCTGCCATTTTTCGTCACCTGCTAATTCTTATACTTTAACTTGGTCAAACATTGACCTTTGACCCTTGGACATCTACCCATGTGTCATGCACTTATTGGAGAGCAGATAGGGGCTTATCCCCTCTCTAAAAATTGGAAAGTGGGTGCACACGCCTAGGATGGCGTGCGCCCATGAATAGGGATGCTAGAGTCCCATACGGATGGGACTCCAGATTGCTTCTTAGTTTCCACTTAGGTGGCCCTTGGGTATCTACTTTGACCAGTCTTAGGCACCATCTAAGAATGAACCTATGGGTCTCTCATCTAATTGGATCAGGTGATGTCATCCCATCAATCAGATTTAGATCTAATTGAACGAAGCAACGTGATTAGCCGGAGTGATGCAGCACTGCATGGCGCAGCAGAGTCTATAAATAGACCCTCTCTGCGCCCACTTTCAATAGAGTTCATCTTAGCCCATGCCCCAAGGCTGTCCCTCTCCCTTCTCCATGCCACCATCTAGCCCTCTCCCTCTTCTCCACGTCGAAGAAAGTTGGGTTCTTTTGATTAGTGCGAGTCAAGTAAGAAAGGCTGACGAAAAAGAAAGAAAGCAGCATTGCTGCAGAGATGACAGATGATCTTCAGAAGGTGTTTTGAAGATTCTTCAAATCAGATCCAGATATAATTTTTGGAGAAAAGAAAGAGAAGGAGAAGATCTCTAGATCTAGTGTGAGTGGATACCGATAGAGGCCAGGCGCTTGTGTGGCTAGATCCAGAATCTCAGGGCTTCGACAGGATCATCAACGGATAATCAGATTACGCAGAATCAAGATAAAATTAATTCATAATTAATTTAGTTTTATTTTCTTAATTATCAGATCATAAATTTGATCTGAAAAAGTATCAGATCTGATTTGAATCTAAGAAAAAAATTTTGAAATATGCCTCTCGATCTAATCAGATCTGAACAAACCTGATCTTGGAAATCAAGATTTTCCTTCGGGTTGCCTCCTAACAAGCGCCAAGTTTAATATCTTCAACCAAATTAGAATAAAAATTTATAGTGATTCATAGATTGGTTCAACTAGATCCATAGATTCAATTTGCTCTCCATCCTTTATACCATCCACATAAGGTTTGATCCATTGGCCATTAACCTTAAAAGTATTTTCCTATTTTGGATCTCTAAGTTCTATGACTGCATGGAAAAAAACTTGGGTCACAATGAATGGTCTATCCCAATGTGAGCGAAGTTTTTTAGGGAATAGTCTGAATCTAGAATTAAAGAGCCATACTTTTTGGTTTGGTTCGAATGTTTTTCTTGAGATGATCTTATCATGGTAAACCTTAGTTCGATCCTTATAAATTTTAGCACTTTCATATGCCTCGTTACGTAACTCTTCTAATTCATTTAATTGCAATCTCCTATTTGACCCTGCAATTTTCATATCAAAATTAAATTTTCTTATTGCCCCATATGCGCGGTGCTCTAATTCTATCGGTAGATGATAATATTTTTCAAAAACAAGCCTGTAAGGAGACATTCATATAGGAGTTTTGTAAGCAGCACGGTAGGCCCATAATGCATCATCTAATCTTTCATACCAATCTTTACGATCAAGCCTAACCATGTTTTCTAAGATCTTCTTTATTTTTCTATTGAAAACTTCAACTTGTCCATTAGTCTGGTGGTGATATGGGGTGGCTGTTCTATATGTGATCCCATATTTCTTCATCAAAGCTTCAAAGTGCCTATTTGTGAAATGTGTACCCCCATCACTAATTATAGCCTTATGGTAACCGAACCGACTTATAATGTTCCTTTGAATAAACTTGATTACCACCTTATGATCATTGGTTCATGATGCTATGGCTTCTATCCACTTAGAAACATAATCTACTACCACCAAAATATACTCATAACCATAAGAGGAAAGAAATGGGCCCATAAAGTTAATTCTCCAAACATTAAAGATTTCAACTACTAGAATTAGGGACAGGGGCATCATATCTCTCCTAAAAATATTTTTTGTTTGTTGACATCTTAAATAGTTATTGCTGAAGTAATGGTTATTCTTATATAGTGTTGGCCAATAAAATCTACTTTGCAGTACTTTTGCTGTCATTTTTCTTCCACTAAAATATTCCCCCCAAGCTAATGAATGGCAAAAAGTTATGATACTTTGAAATTCACTCTCAAGGACACATCGTCGGATGATTTGGTCTAGGCAAATTTTGAACAACTCAGGTTCTTCCTAAAAATAATATTTTACTTGAGAAAAGAATTTATTTTTCTCTTATTGAGTCCAATGTGATGGGACTTGTCCTATCGCCAAGTAATTAACTATATGTGCAAACCAGGGAAGATTATTAAAAGATGTCAAGAAGAATGGTTCATCAGGGAACCTATCTTTAATGTTTTCACTATTGTGTTCTACGAAGATCCTTGAGATATGATCTAGTACCATATTTTGGGAACCCTTTTTATCTAGGATTTCAAGGTCACATTCTTGCAACAAAAGAGCCCATCTAATCAGCCTAGACTTTGTGTCTTTCTTTGATAGTAGATATTTCAATGCATCATGATTAGATTAAACTAAGACCTTGGAGCCTAGAAGGTATGATCTAAATTTTTTCAGGGCGAGCACAACTACTAGCAATTCTTTCTCGATTGTGGTGTAATTCAATTGCACATCAGAGAGAGTTTTGCTAGCATAGTAAATTACATAAGGTTCTTTATTGAACTTTTGCCCTAATACTACCCCTACCGCATAATCAGAAGCATCACACATAATTTCAAATGATAGGGTCCAATCTGGTGGTTTAATAATTGGTGCAATAGTCAATGCTATTTTTAGTTTATTATAGGTGGCTAAACAATCTTCATTAAAGTCAAAGGAGTTGTCTTTGCCCAAAAGATTACATAAAGATCATGAAATTTTGCTAAAGTCCTTAATGAAATGCCTATAGAATCCTGCATGTCCTAAGACGGATCGTACTTGTTTGATCGATGTTGGTGGTGGTAGGTTTAATATTATCTCAACTTTTGCTTTGTCTACTTTGATTCCCCGCTCGGATACAATATGTTCAAGTACGACTCCCTGACGAATCATAAAATGGCTCTTTTTCCAACTCAATACCAGATTCATCTCTACACATCTTTCAAGGATTTTAGTTAAATTTTAGAGACAAATATCAAAAGTAGAACCAAAAATGGAGAAGTCATCCATAAAAATCTTTAAAAACTTATCAGCCATATTAGAAAAAATTGCCATAATGCACCGCTGTAAAGTGGTTGGTGCATTGCAAAGTCCGAAAGGCATTCTATGGAAGCCAAAAGTACCAAAGGGATAAGTAAAGATGGTTTTCTCTTGGTTTTCTAAAAATACAGGCAATTGATTATATCCTGAATATCCATCCAGGAAGCAGAAGTAATTCTGACCCACTAGCCATTATAGAATTTGATCAATGAAAGATAATGAGAAGTGGTCTTTCCTAGTTACGGCATTGAGTCATCTATAATCTATACATACTTGCCAGCCAGTTTCTGTACCAGTGGATAATAGCTCACCTTTGTCATTTTCTACTATAGTGATACTTGATTTCTTAGGCACCACCTAGGTTGGACTAACCCACTTACTATCAGAAATTGGGTAGATAATGTCTACATCTAGCCAATTTATTACTTCTTGCTTTACAACCTCCCGCATGTTTGGATTTAATCTATGTTGCATGTCTCTGTGGTTTGGCCTCAGCCTCGCAATGTATATGATGCACGCAAATAGAAGGGTCAATGCCTTTCAAATCAACAATTGTCCACCCTATGGCCTCTTTGTGCTCTTTACGTACACCTACAAGTTGGTCTTCCTGATCAATAGTTAAGTCGGATGATATGATTACCAAAAGGGTCTCATTAGTTTCGAGGAATAAATACTTCAAAGTGTTAGGAAGAGGCTTCAATTCTAGAGAAGGTGGTGCTTCTAGAGATGGTGCTAAAGGGATCAACTGGGTTGGTATTTGTTCATACTTTACAATCTAAGGAGGAGTGGTGCTAAAATTGGGTGGCTTTAAAAGTGCATTAACCTCTCTAATGTACCCATCAATGTCAAAATCATTAGCTCCAAAATGTGTTAAGCATGCCTGTAGAGGGTCCGAGTCTAGCAAGGTTGCGGTTTTATCTTCTAAAATTTCTTCTAGTAAATGATTTCACTATGATCGAAAGTGGATGGTCCCTGTGCAGTGTTAAAAATATTCAACCTTAGCTTTTTGTTTTCGAAAGATACATCCATAATCCCAGTCCTACAGTTTATGCAAGCATTGACAGTTGCGAGGAAGGGTCTTCCTAGGATGATAGGTACTTGGTTGGGGTTGCTACTAGATTCTATGTCTAGCACCAAAAAGTCTATAGGAAAGTAAAATTCATCTACCTTGACTAGCACATCTTTCATCATTCCACGGGGTACCTTAGTTGATCTATCAGCTAATTATAAGGTTACTATTGTGGGTTTTAATACTCCAAATCCAATTAGGTCATAAACAAAACTTGGGAGAAGATTAATACTTGCATCTAAATCTAACAATGCTTTTTTTATGGTCAGATCTCCTATAACACAGGATATGATTGGGGTACCAGGATCCTTAAGTTTGGGTGGGATTATTTGTTGAAAGATAGAGCTAGCTTGTTTAGTTAAGTAAACTTTCGTAGGTGTTTGTGCTTTAGTTCTTCATTTCTAAGTGCATAAATTTTTGAGAAATTTGGAATATGTTAGGACTTATTTAATAGCATCAAGAAGGTGTAAATTAATTTGCACTTGTTTAAATAATTCAAGCATTTCATTCATTTTAATGCCCTTCTTATTGAAGGAAAAATCTTGTTTTCCGCCATAGGATCGTGCAGATCTGATCAGATCTAAGATGAATTTTTCTAAAAAAATTTTAAATAATTTGATTAGATCTAAGAGTTCTCAAATATAATCATGATGATCTAATATTAAAAATTAAAATAAAAATTAAATTAAATTAAATTTCATACCTTGTTTGGGTAATCTGATTATCCTGCGATGATCTTGATGTTTCCTAAGATTTTGGAAGGAGCCACGCATGCACCTAGCCTCTACCAGTATCCACTCATGAAGGATCTAGATGTCTTCTCATTGCAAATTTTTTTTCCAAAGATCATATATGAATCTGATCTGGAAGTCCTTCAAAAAAATTTTTGAAGGCAGCATGTCCGTCTCACGAACAACATCGCATAGAAGCTGAACTCTTCACAAATTTGATTGGATCTTCTTCTCAGATTTGTGCCTAACTTTTTAGGTATGTAGAAGAAAGGGAGAGAGAGGATAGAAAGGGTGTGGGATATCTAGAATGGCAGCCTTTGGGTATGAAAAATACTTCTTCCATGAAGAGTATTGATGCAAGGGTTCCTATACAAAAGCATAGTGCCAAGTTAGAGTCCCTCTTTGACTAGAATCCTCATTTTTTTGACCATTGGGACTCCTAGACATGATCTCCACAAAAATTCCCAGATTTTATCTAATTTTGATGCTAAAAATTAATCTGGAAGGTGGTGGCATGAGTAGATAAGGAAGAGTCCACTGCTCCTAGGACTCTTCCCTCAAGAGTTTGATCTAAATCAAACTCTATCATAACTCAGTCTAGATATCTCCAAAAATCATAAAATATGGTACACATAATGAATAATTTGTGTTCTATCACATATCCAATAATTAGATCAAAATAATTTCTAAAAAAATTTTAAAAGCATCTGATCAGATGACCCTCAATTCTCTCAAATAGGTCAACTTTTGATCCTAGTCTAATTTAACTATGAATGGATTTAATTTCTATAATTAATCTAAATTGGATGTATTCTAGTCAGATAAAAATAAATCTATTCAAAATACAAGAATGAGTCAAATCAAATTTGACTTAGTTGCGATGAATCAGAAAGATTTCAGAAGGAGAAAGTTAGGCTCAATCATGTGCTAGCATGATTACCTTGAACCTGATTGGATCTAATTCAAATCAATCAAACTGAGTTAGCTCAATTGATGACATCTAGACCCAAATCCTTATTTGTATGATCTAGTTAGGTTGAATTCTATATGGTAATGAGATATGTCGCAATCTTCATCATCGACATCATCGAAACATCTTTCGATGGATCAGAACTTTTCTGATTCATACAATTAGAATGATTGAACACCAAAATTATTTTAATTGCTCCTATAATCCATCAGTGACACCTAGCAGTATATGATGGCAATCCATTAGAACTAAAAATAAATCTCTTGGTGTAGTTACCTATGTGATTGGATTCTTCTATCTTGAGCCCTAACAGGATTAGGATTAAGGTAAACTTGTCAAACCCAATGTCCATCGTATGAATTAATCATTCAATTCGAGTTCCATATGAAATTCTAATAGAAACTCTTTCTATGATATTCACACTACCATGGCCATGGGCTTATGGACTCAATCTCATGATTATCATAGGGTTACTCCTCATCTACCGAGATAGATAGATCCCCTATTGGTGCAATCCAATTCGTATAATGAACATGCTATAGCCAACATACACTTCAGAATTTCGATTGGCTAGGAGATCGAGTTATGGTATGGTCAAACTATAACACCCTCAAGGTGAACTACCAATGAACCTCAGGTCAAAGAACCATACACACCACTGCAGCATCGAATTAGTCATCAACGAGAAGGTAGACTTTCTTATGACTACTCGAGGTGCTCACACTCAGTGCCTTTATTCTCTAATAAGTATCTGTACTCTCACTCTAGTGTCTCCACATCATAGACTCAAGATACGTCTATCCTAAGAAAGTAATTGTACACTAATCTTTCGAATCAATCACCATCCTCGTAATGATCCTACGGATGGGAGCATTTTATTAGTTAATTATAAAAATTCATGTCTGAAATTTTCAACTCTTGAAAATATGAATTGTCATTATCATTAACTCAAAGGATGTATTACAGACACTTTTAAATGCACACTATGATAGAAAAATAATCTATTTATTAATTTATAATCAAAATTATAAAATTATCCTTAAAAGTATATTACAAGTGACAGCCAATCTGACTTCTAGGGCATACATCTAACACTTATCCAAAGGTAATGAAAATTCTAAAGCACTTGGATATGGAGGCTTGGGTACAAGTGCTGAATCAATAGATTTATCTCTCTCTCTTTATGTTTTTATTCTTCTCTAGTTCGATTGATTTTGATGGTCTTGGTTCTTGAGTTTTTTTTTGGCTGATTTATGATTTTTTCGCTTCTAAGGGTCATAACAGACTTGGCATGTTCGAAAAAAAAATTTGGGCTACTGGAGCTTTCAGCCATGTACTGTCCTTTTGGATTATTGATGGGTTGACTTAGAAGTTTTTCTTCCTTTCTTCTATTCAAAGTAGTGGGTAACTGACCTATTTAGTCGCAAGCTTAGCTATTGATTGAGTGTGGGAGTGAAGGATTTGGTTGTTCATCTTGAGCTCCTTTAATTCTTGTAATGTTTTTTCTTCAAAGGAAGTATTTGAAGAAGAAGACTGTGAATTTTGTGCAACTTGTGGGTATGGAGCTAGTTTATAAGCTACCTCAGTATAATTAGGTCTAGGTACTGATGGCCTAGCAGCAGGTTATTGGGTCCAAGAAAAGTTTGGAAGATTTCTCCAATCGAGATTACAGGTGTTGGAGTAAGGGTTGTATCCTGGCCTAAAATTATTCTAAGTTTGTGCTTGATTTACTTATTCATGTATAAACTTAGAAAATTAGGATGCAGTAGGATAATCCTAAATAGTATGTGCAGGACTTGAATATGAGCTCAGAAGTGGTACTCTCAAGTCTTGAAAATATGAGAAGACAGGTCATGGGAAGATGGAGGTGAGCCGAAAAAAAATCAGCTCTCATAGCAAAGTTCAAAAATTGGGTTGGCTCACCTTGAGACTGAGCCGACTAAGTTGGAAACTAGCCTAGTTCAGTCCAAGACTAGGTTGGCTAGGTCTTAGAGAAAAATCTAGATAGAAAGCAGCATTTTTGGGCTATTGGCATAAAACACAACTGGGTCAGCTAGGTTTAGGACTGAGCTGACCCAATCGTAGGTTAGCCGACTCAATTTGAAACTAGGCTGACTCAATTTTTATGGGTTATTATTTTATGTACGTGGGTTGTTTGGATTTGGAGAGTTTTTCTATGAGCTTGGACTTGATCCTTTGTAAAGTATGTATACTGAAAATATGTCAAGATTGTAATGAGGCTGAAATATACTGAATAAAAGTTCTTTTCTTCTAAAAATCTCTTCTCTTCTTCCCTATTTCCTGAATTACTTGATCATGCTTCCACATTAATCTCTGAGATGCTCTTTCTTGTTACTTAGCTAATCACCAGCAACCATGCTGATCCGTGTGGGAAGAGCGCGTATTTTTGATAATTAGTATTAGAGCGGTGTTGCATGGAAGGAAGGAAGACACCTAGGGTTTACTACATCCTGAATCTATTGCACCAGATTTTATCCTATAACTTCTAGTTTGCTTCGTGGTTGTCTCTAGATTGAGGTGAAGATTGTTTACACGGAGGAACGATGATACAAAAATTTGGAAAGAGGATCTAGGACTAGTTAGATCTTCTTTGAAGGATAGTATGACTGGTGTATGTGATCGTGAAGGGTGTTAGGGATCTATTCTTGATTTATTTGAAGTCATGGGATCAAGTGAATTCAAGGTGGATTTTGGAAAGTTTGATGACAAGGAGAACTTTATCCTATGGCAGCAAAGAGTAAAGGACTTGTTGGTTTAGTAGAAGATTTACAAGGTCCTGACAAAAGAAAGGCCAGAAAAGATTAGTGCTGTGGATTAGGAAGAATTGGTGAAAATTTCTTTTAGCACCATCCAGATGTACTTGGCCGATTAGGTTTTGTCCGAGGTTTGCATAGAGACTATGGCAAAGGGGCTTTGAGAGAGACTGAAGAACACATACATGGAGAAGAGCATGACGAACAAGCTATGGTTGAAGAAACAGCAGTACAATTTGAGGATGCCCGAAGGTGGAGATCTTGTTGCACATATCCAAAGGTTCAATCAGATGTGTTCTGAGATGATAAGTTTGGATGTGAAGATCAATGAGGAGGATTGGGCATTATTGCTGCTATGTTCTCTCCCAGGTTCGTATGATGGTCTCATAACAACTTTAGTTTATGGGAAGGATATCCTAAACTATGAAGAGATTGTTGGTGTGCTCAGATCAAATGAGCAAAGAAAAAAGATCTACAAGGAAGATCCTAAGTTTGAGATCTTGGCTATGAATGAAAGATAGGGAAGATCAAATAAAAAAGATAAGAGAAAAATTTAAAGATGGGTCAAAGTCTCGCGATCAGAAGAAGATGACATTGAAATATTATAAATATCATCAGCCTGGATACCTGAGAAAAGATTGTCGCCTTTTGAGATCAGAAAAAGGGAAGGCCAGCAAGGATGATGATACAGCTTCTGTGAGTAGTGAAAAAGATCTGCTAGTTGTATCAGATGGATCCACAATGTGCGATACTATATGGATATTGAATTCAGCATGCTCGCATCACTATACTTTTCATCAGAAGTGGTTTCTACCTACCAGAAGGCCGATGGTGGACATGTCAGCATTGGAGATGATCACCCATGCAAAATAGCCAGAATTGGCTCTATCAGGGTGAGGATGTATGACAGGATCATTCGTACATTATCAAATATCAGGTATGTACCAGAGTTGAAAAAGAATTTGATTTCTTTAGGCTACTTGGACGAGCAGGGTTATGCTTTTAGTAGTCAGGCTGGGAGTGGATGTTTGAAAATTTTCAAGGAAGCTTTGGTAGTGATGAGAGGTAGAAGACTGAGCAACAATCTTTACAGAATGGAATGCTCAGTGGTGAATGATAGTGCAGTGGTGCTGCAGCGGCACAGGAGGAGCAAATTTTATATCGACTATGATACTATCGGATGGATCATATGAGTGACCATGGGCTCACTGAACTAAGCAGAAGAGATATGATCCTAGCCCTGAAGAAGGAGGGCACAGATCTTTGTGAGCCATGCATCTTTGGCAAACAGCATAGGGTGAAGTTTGCTAGAAGTACCAAGCACAACGAGAGAGTACTAGATTTAGTGCACTCAGATGTGTGGAGACCAGCTCCTGTATTAGCTAGAGGTGGGGCAAAATACTTTGTAACTTTCATTGATGATTTCTCAAGGAAGGTATGGGTTTATCTGATCAGAGAAAAAATAAAGGTGTTTGCCCGGTTCAGAGCCTAGAGAGCTAAAGTAGAGGAGTCAGGGAGACAAGTGAAGTGTCTGAGGTTGGACAATGGAGGAGAGTATACTAGCCTGGAGTTCAGGAGGTATTATGAGGAAAATGGCATCAAACGCCATTACACGATGAAGATGACTTTGCAACAGAATGGTGTCGTAGAAAGGATGAACCGGACAATGACTAAGTCAAGTTCGTTCAGATCTGATTGGATGAAGAGGGATATTTCAAAAATTTTTTCTCTTAGATCTAAATCAGATATGAGACTCTTCAGATCTGATCTTGTTGATCTGATAAAATAAAATAAAATAAAATAAAATAAAATCTAATTTAATCATACCTTTGTTATGGGTAATCCTATTATTCTGTGATGATCTCGATGTTTGCCTGAGGTTCTGAATGTAGCCATGCAAGCACCTAGCCTCTACCGGTATCCACTTAGGTAGGATCTGGAGATCTTCTCCTTCTTAATTTATGCTTTAAAATTAGATCTGGATCTGATCTTAAGGGTCTTCAAAATGACTTTTGAATATCAGCCATTGTCTCTTGTAGTAGTGCTGCATTCTTCCTTTCTTGTCGCCTTTGTCTTGCTTGGATCACAACAAACTCGAGCCTAAAAACTCTTGGATGTGGATAGGAGAGAGAGGACCTGAAGGTGGCATGGAGAGGGAGGGAGAGAAGCCTTGTGGTGTGGACAAAGGGTAAAACTCTAAATTCTAGGTGCAGACAGGGTTTACGTAGATCCTGCTATGCCATGCAGTGCCACATCATCCCGACCAATCATAGCTCTTTGTGCAATTAGATCTAAATCTGATTGGTAGAATGACATCATCTAATCCAATCAGATTAGAGTCCCTCATAAACCTCCTTAGGTGGTGCCAAGATTGGTCAAACAGGACTCCTTGGCACCACCTAATCTGAAACCATGAAGCAACCTGGAGTCCCATCTATATGGGACTCCAGGCATGATCCTCATGGGGTGCGCGCCTTCGTAGGTGCACGCCCCCTCTCTTTCTACCTTTTAGCAAGGGGACAAAGCCTCATGTTCTCTCCTATGGGTGTGTGACATATGGGTAGATGTCTAAGTGTCAAAGGTCAACATTTGACCAAAGTTCAAAGACAAGATTTAGTAGGTGATGGACAATGGAAGGTGTTGTGTCAAATTTATCTTATAAATTAAGACAACCCTTTTCTGACCAGGACAAGCTTCAGTCAGACCAAGTAAAGATTTTTGAGTGAGCCCAAACACATTTAGCTTAGTCGAGACAAGCTTTAATGATTGTTGAAGGAGAACATTAGGCTCAATCGTTTGCTAGCACGATTTTCTTGAACCTAATTAAATCTTATTCAAATCAATTGAACTAGGTTAGTCTAATTGATGATATCCAAATTCAAACCCTTGTTTATGTCTCCCAATTAGGTTCAGTTACGTATGGTAATAGAATATGTCATGATCTCTATCATTGACATCATCGAAATGCCTTATGATGGATCAGAACTTTTCTAATTTAGATAACTAGTATGATCGATCATCCAAATCATTCTAATTGCTTCCAAAATCTACCAGTGACACCTAGCAGCCTATGGTGGCAATCCATCAAAACTGAAAATGAACCTCTTGGTACAGTTACTTGTGTGATTAAGTTTCTTTATCTTGAGCTCCGATCGGATTAGGGTTAAGATGATCTCATCAAACCCTAATTTCCGTCATATGAATTAATCATTCGACTCAAGTCTAATGTGAAAACCCTAATAGAAACTCTTTCTATTATTTCACTCTGCCATGGCCATGGGCTTATAGACTTGATTCTCATGATCATCATAGGGCTGCTCTGCATCTATCGAAGTAGATAGATCCCCTAGTGGTGCAATCCAGTTCCTACAATGAACATGCTACAGCCAACATATACCTCAAGATTCCAAATGGCTAGGAGATCGAGTTATAGTGTAGTCAAACTATAACACCCTTAAAGTGAACTATCGATGCTCCTCAGATCAAAGAATCAGACACACCACTATAGCTTCAAGCCAGTCATCGACGAGAAGGTAGACTTCCTCATGACTGCTCGAGGTGGTCACGCTCAGTGCTCTCATTTTTTAACGAGTACCTGTACTCTCGCTCCAGTGTCTCTACACCATAGACTTAAGACTCATCTATCCTAAAGAAGTGATCAGACAATAATCTTTCAGATCAATCACCATCCTCATGATGATCCTACGGTCGTGAGAATTTTATGATTTAATAATGAAAATTTATGTCTTAAATTTTTGACTCTTGAAAATATGAATCATCATTATCATTAACTCAGGGGATGTATCATAGTCACTTTCAAATACACATTTTGATAGAAAATAATTTATTTTATTATTTATAATCAAAATTATAATTTTATCCTTAGATGTGTATTATAAGTATCAGCCAATTCTAGCTTCTAGAGCACACATATCTAACAAACTCTGACTTGACCTAAAGTCAATAAAAATCTAAGTCCCATCTTCTCAAGGTTGGTTTTGATCTTCTGCTGGCCCAATGGCTGTGTCAGTGGGTCTACCACATTATATGCGGAGTCGACTCTCTTGAGCTCGACTAGCCTTTCTCGAGATAATCGCAGATGAGGTGGTATCGCCGTTCGATGTGCTTGGATTTTTGATGAGACCTCGACTCCTTAGGAAAGGGTATGGCACCATTATTGTCGCAGTATAGAGGAATGGCATTCGATGGCATCACTCCGATCTCTATGGTGAATTTTTTATACCAGAATGCCTCCTTCGCAGCTTCTGATGCAGCGATGTATTCTACTTGCATGGTGGAATCTGCTATCACTATCTGCTTGAAACTGTTCCAACTGACAGCACTACCATTACACATAAATAGACTTCCAGATGTTGACTTTCGATCATCTATATTGGACATAAAATTTGAATCTGTATACCTCTGGACTTGGAGTTCTCCATTACCAAAAATCAACAACATATCCTTAGTTCTTCTGAAGTACTTAAGGATACATTTCATAGAAGTCCAATATTCTTCACCTGGATTCGACTGATATCCGCTCGTGACACTCACAGCATGGGCTATATCAGATCGTATACATAGCGGGCATACATGAGGCTCCCTATTGCTGAAGCATAAGGGATCTTGCTCATGCGTTCAATCTCCTCTGATGTGTTGGAACATATTTTCTTGGAGAGATGAATGCCATGTCTGAAGGATACTAATCCCCTCTTGGAGTTTTCCATGCTAAACCTCTTTAACACTTCCTCTATGTATATCTTCTGTGAAAGACCTAGCATCCTATTTGGTCTATCTCTATAGACTTTGATTCCTAGAATGAAGGATGCTTCTCCTAGGTCTTTCATGGAGAATTCTATATATAACCACATTTTAACTATGGTCAACATGGAAATATCATTCCCAATAAGGAGGATATCATCCATGTGCAGAACGAGGAAGACAATAGCGCTCTCACTGATCTTTTTGAAAATACATGATTCCTCCTCATTTTTGATGAAACCAAATAATTTGATTATATCATTAAAATGAGTATTCTAGCTCTGAGATGCTTGCTTAAGTCTATATATGGACCTTTGTAGCTTGCATACTTTGTGATCAGCATCATTGTATGTGAAACCTAGCAGCTATTCCTTATAGATATCTTCCTCAAGGTATGCATTTAGGAATGCCATTTTCACATCCATTTACCATATTTCATAATCAAAATAAGCTGTAACAGTAAGCAATGTGCGAATGGATTTTAGCATAGCTACTAGTGAAAAGGTATCCTGATAGTCAATGCCTTCACACTGACTATAATCTTTTGCCACTAATCTAGCTTTGAATGTCTCCACATTTCCATCTGCACCAATCTTTCTCTTGTAGATCTATTTACACCCAATAGATACTATACCTTCTAGTGGATCTACCAAGGTCCAAACTTGATTTGAGTGCATCGAGCCAATTTCTGACTTCATTGCCTCTAACCACTTTTTGAAGTCGATATCTGATATCGCCTCATCATAGGTTTTGGGATCACCATGAACCCCATTACCTACGAGGAACTTTTCCTCTACTTCTTCTAAAATAGTACCTAAGTACCTCTCAGGGGGATGGAAAATAATTTTCAATCTATGAGGAGGAGGTAGTGATTGTACTGGCTCAATCTGATTTGGTTCCATAGGATCCTTAGCTCGTTGCTCTTGGGAGACTTTTTCCTCTAGCTTGATCAACTTTCCAATACCGCTATCTTGAATAAACTATTTTTCAAGAAAAATGACATGCCAACTCATAATCATATTGTGGTCTTCTAAAATGTAGAAATAATATCCTAATGATTCTTTAGAATATCCTATAAATCGAGCTCTAAAGGACCTATAGTCTAACTTGTGCGCTTGTTGTCTTTTGACATGAGCCAGACAACCCCAAATTCTGAGATGACTCAGACTTGATTTCTTACCATGCCATATCTCATATGGTGTGGTAGGAACGATTTTAGAGAGAATCCTATTCAGTAAATATATAGTAGTTAACAGACTATATCTTCAAAGAAAATCAGAAAGATCTGTGAAGCTCATCATGGATCGGACCATATCTAATAGGATTCGATTTCGCCATTCTGAAACCCCATTGAGTTGAGGTATTCCAGATGGAGTCCATTAAGAGAATATGTCATTTTACTTGAGATAGTTCAGAAATTCTCGACTAAGACATTCACCTCCTTGATCTGATTGAAGAACCTTAATGGATTTTTTAGTTTGCTTTTCGACTTCATGTCTGAATTTCTTGAATTTTTCAAAGGCTTCAGACTTGTGTCTCATAAGATACACGTACTTATGTCTGAATTCCTTGAATCATCGGTAAAGATTATGAAGTAGTCAAAGTTGCCTCTAGCCGATACATCAAATGGGCCACACACATCAGTATATACTAGGGTAAGTAGATCCATGGCCCTTTCCCCATATCCTACAAAAGGGAGCTTAATCATTTTGCCATGAAGACATAATTCATAAATTGGATATGGCTTGAAAGTCAATGGACTTAATAGCCCAATTTTCTCTAATTTGTTAACCCAATCTTCTGCTATATGACCTAGCCTTAGGTGCCATAGATACCTATCATTTGGACTATCCCTAGGTCATTTTATGGCATTCACATTTTGCTCGATATTAAAGATAGATACATCAATATGTAACTGGTAGAGATAGTTAATGAGAAAACCACTTGCAATTTTATTTCTTTCATAAAGAATATTATAATGGTCCTTAAAAAAACTAATTACATAGCCTTCTTATGCTAAACATGAAATAGAAATCAAATTTCTGCTTGCGGCAGGCACATAATAACAATCCCTAAGTACTAAAACTAAGCGAGACAGTAGTCAAAGAGAGTAGGTTTCCACAACCATAGCAGTAGCCCTTGCTCCATTTTCGACACATAGGATCATCTCACCATCCGACAGCCTCCTGCTATTCTCAAGATCCTGCATGAAAGTGCAAAAATGTGCACTAGAACCAGAGTTAAGCATCCAACTGGATGGAGAAAAAATTATAAGATTAGATTCAATAATGAGCATACCTCCAGAAGGACCAGTCTCCTTCTTATTCTTCAGGGTGGCCAGGTATGTAGGGTAGTTCCGCTTTCAGTGGCCATCAATATTATAATGAAAATACTTTCTTTTGTCAATGGCCTTCTTCTTCACATTTACCTTCCGTTTCTTTCCACCTTCTGCCTTTTCACAGACTTCTTCTTCTTTTCAAAAGATTTTTTCTTGAAAAAAGCCCATTTTATAGCAAGTACTGAGCCTTTAATACCTTTCATAGAAAGCTCAGCTGTAACCAGCATATTCATAAGTTCGGCCAGAGTATTCTAAAGTTTATGCATATGGTAATTCATGATGAACTTCCTATATGCATCAGTCAAGGATTTAGAATTATATCATTCTATAGATCCTGATCTAACTTTACTTTGATCTTCTTAAGCTCTTTCAAGTTCTTGGTCATCATCAGACAATGATCTTGAACAGACTGTCCATCACATATTTTAGCCTTGAACAGTCATTTAGTGATCTGATATTTGGCTACATGACTCTGTTCACCAAATAACTCTTACAGGTGAGCCAATATTTGGCGGGCAGTCATGATATCTTTATGTTGGTGCTAAAGCTCATCAGACATCAAGCTCAACATGTAGTATCTAACCTTGTTATCTTCATCCATCCATTTATCAAAAGATGCTCTCTATTTAGTGGACGAATGAGCTGGTAAGGTGGGGGGATCCTAGTCCAATACATGAGTTAACTTCTCAAAATCCAAAATAATTTTGAAGTTTCGAAGCTAATCATTGTAATTGGGTTCGGTTAGTCTATGGGTGTCCAGGATACGAGCTAGTGGGTTGGACGCAGACATTTTTCTTTTTCCTATAGAGAGTCAAAGTATCTAGCTAGATTTTGTAATTAAGACTTGATAAATTTATTTAGGGGTTTGATTTTTAAACAAATTAGCTCTCACTATTTTCTTTGGATCCCTACACTCCCTTTATAGAGATGCAAAAATCTCCAAGATTAATGATTTCTAGTGGATGGTGCTGTCCCACCAACTGACTCATCACCTCACCTAATAGTTACTGATGATGGATTAGCCAATGAGTGAACAACTCTTATCGAATGATTCTCTAATCATGGTGCACCCAGGCTTGGTCTCTAATTCATGAATCTCATCATGCTCGAAATATTGATTCATTACTTAGTTAAGTCAGACCCACCATTTGCACAGATTAGATTCCTAATTAGGTCTCTCATCATATTTGAAATATTAAGCCCAATCCATCCTCCAGCCCGTAGCATCCAATGCCTAATAGACATGGTTGCATCTTCTCGATGCAACTGAACCACTATGATTAATCGAGAATAATTAACCCCAGGAAGGGCCCGCATATCTATAATGGTGGAAGATCTTAGACTTAATCTTTTCTTAGGTAGATTTGATTTAGATCTCTTTAAACTTGACTTGATATAGCCATAACCATTATGACTAACCTAGTGCATGGGTTAGCTCGGATTATTAGCCATCTTAGATCAGGACTAAGTCAATAAATATGGCTAGGTAAGTGAGATCGGTGGAAGGGATATGCCATTAACTCGACAAGAATGCATTTGAGTCGAGTAGCTCCCAATTAAAAACTAATCAGTATCTGCCAAACTTACCTTAGATACCAAATTATTGAGCCAAAACCAATCAGGTTAGCCTACAATCCAGACTCTAACCATTAAGCCTAATTAGGTCTTAACTTGATCAATCAGTCATGTGACTTGACCTTGCCCCAGACTTAATCCTATTAGGTCGATCAATTTAAGCACTCTTGATCCCATCTAACCGACTCTTGATTCAATTTAATCAACCGCTAGACCTAATTGAGCTACCTAAGCTCGAATCCAATTTTATGAATATATCTTAGATCTAAAAATTCTTAATTTTAGACCTAATATATTTCATAATCTTAATTCTTAATTAAGTTTAGGATTCACAAATAAAACATGTAAATAAAATTCTAGGATTTTAGGATCTAGGATTTTGTAGAAAATAAGTTTTCTGATTTTTGATTAAGGGCGAACGCGCAACACCCCTACACATCATAAGAACACCCTATCGAATGGAAGGAGAGGACCTTTAAATCCTTCTTTGTTCTTATGACTGGATGGTCAAGGGGAATGCCTTAATTAGAAACATGATGAATCTACAAAACTAGTTAGATCTACATCATATATCATATATAAAAATTGATCTAACTTAAAAACATTTTTTACATACATCTCATGTATCATATCATACATATTTTTAGATCTAAATTATCTCATAAATATCTAAAAAATAAAATTTAAATTTGATCATATCAAATTAAATTTATTCAAGACAACTTTGTAGATCTATTCTATAACTAATCTAAACATGCATCAATCATATCTCATATAAATAAATTTAAATAAATTTATTTTTTATTTTTTAAATCTAATTATAGTACTTAAAATAGTAAAAAATAGTAATTAAATAGATCTAAAAATTATAATTAATCAAATTAAAATTATTATCATATTAGACTACACATAGAATAATTCTATTCCTAGTCTAATCATGCATCTCATACATCTTAGACATAAATTATTTAATTTTAATTTTTTGATTTTAGATGTAATCACATCTCATGTGACATTTGAAATCATCTAATTATTAGATCAAAATTAAAATAAAATCACATCTAATAAATTTTGGAAACCTGGCTCTGATACCAGTTGAAGGGAAAAATCCTATTTTCTGGGTTAGGTTCGTTCAGATCTAATTAGATCAAAAAAGATATTTCAAAAATTTTTTATCTTAGATCAAAATCAAATCTAATATTTTTTATATCTGATCTTATTTATCTAATAAAATTAAATTAAATTAAATTAAATCTAATTTAATCATACCTTTATTATGGATAATCCTATTACCCTGTGATGATCCCGATGTTTGCCTGAGGTTCTGGATGTAGCCACATAAGCACCTGGTCTCTACTAGTATCCACTCAAGCAAAATTTAGAGATCTTCTTCTTCTCAATCTATGCTCCAAAAATTAGATTTGGATCTGATCTTGAAGGTCTTCAAAATGGCTTTTGAAGATCAGCCATTGTCTCTTGCAGTAGTCTGCCTTCTTCCTTTCTTATCGTCTTTCTCTTGCTTGGATCGCACCAAACTCAAGCCCAAAAACTCTTGAATGTAGATAAGAGAGAGAAGACCTGAAGGTGATATAGAGAGGGTCAGAGAGAAGCCTTGTGGCATGGGCAAAGAATAGAAACTCTAAATTCTAGGCATAGATAGGATTTATATAGACCCTACTGCGCCATGCAGTGCCACATAATCCTGGTCAATCATGGCTCTTTATGAAATCAGATCTAAATCTGATTTATAGGATGACATCATCTAATCCAATCAGATTAGAGTCCCTCATAAACCTCCTTAGGTGGCATCAAGACTGGTCAAATAGGACTCCTTGGCGCCACCTAACTTGAAACCATGAAGCAACCTGGAGTCCCATCTACATGGGACTCCAGGCATGATCGTCATGGGGTGCATGCCTTCCTAGGCATGCACCCCCTCCTTTTCTTCCTTTTAGTAGGGGGATAAAGCCCCATGTTCTCTCCTATGGGTGCATGACACATGGGCAGATGTCTAAGCATCAAAGGTCAATATTTGACCAAAGTCCAAAGACAAGATTTAGCAGGTGATGAAAAAGGTAGATGTTGTCTCAAATTTATCTCATAAATTAAGATAACCCTTTTCTAACCTAGACAAGCTTCAGTCAGACCAAGTAAAGGTTTTGGAGTGAGCCCAAACATATTTGGCTCAGTTGAGATAAGCTTTAATGATTGTTGAAGGAGAACATTAGGCTTAATCGTGTGCTAACACGATTTCCTTAAACCTAATTGAATCTTATTCAAATCAATTGAATTAAGTTAGTCCAATTGATGATATCCAGATCTAAACCCTTGTTTGTATGATCTAGTTAGGTGTAGTTTCGTGTGGTAATGGGATATATCATGATCTCTATCATTGACATCATCAAAATGCCTTCCGATGGATCAAAACTTTTCTGATTCAGACAACTAGTATGATCGATCATCCAAATCATTCTAATTGCTTTCAAAATCCACCAATAACACCTAGAAGCATATGGTGGCAATCCATCAGAATTAAAAATGAACCACTTGGTGTAGTTACCTGTGTGATTAAGTTCCTCTATCTTGAGCCCTGATTGGATTAGGGTTAATGTGATCTCATCATATCCTAATTTTCATCATATGAATTAATCATTCGATTCAAGTCTAATGTGAAAATTCTAATAGTAACTCTTTCTATTATTTCACTCCACCATGGCCATGGGCTTATGAATTTGATTCATATGATCATCATAGGGCTGCTTCTCATCTACCAAGGTAGATAGATCCCCTATTGGTATAATCCAATTCCTGCAATGAACATGCTATAGCCAACATACACCTCAGGATTCTGAATGGCTAGAAGATCAAGTTATGGTGTAGTCAAACTATAACACTCTCAAGATGAACTATCGATAAACCTTAGATTAAAGAATCAGACACACCACTACAGCTTCGAGCTAGTCATCGACGAGAAGATAGACTTCCTCATGACTGCTCGAGGTGGTCACGCTCAGTGCCCTCATTCTCTAACAAGTACCTATACTCTCGCTCTGATGTCTCTACACCATAGACTCAAGACTCATCTATCCTAAAGAATTGATCGTACACCAATCTTTTGGATCAATCACCATCCTCATGATGATCCTACGGTCGAGAGCATTTTATGAGTTAATAATGAAAATTCATATCTTAAATTTTTAACTCTTGAAAATATGAACCATCATTACCATTAACTTAAGGGATGTATCACAGTCACTTTCAAATACACATTATGATAGAAAATAATCTATTTTATTATTTATAATCAAAATTATAATTTTGCTCTTAGATGTGTATTACAAGTGTCAGCCAATGCTGGCTTCTAGGGCACACATATCTAATAGAAAGAAGGTGGAGCTTGACCATCTGAAAGTCTTCGATTGCACAGTCTATACACATGTTGAGGCAATCGAGAGGAGCAAACTGGATCCGAAATCTCAAAAAATGACATTCACATGGTATCCATAAGGAGTCAAGGGGTACCTACTGTGGGACTCTCAAGCATAGAAGTTAGTGATCAGCAGGGACGTTATCTTTGATGAGAAGAGCATCTTAAGGAGGTCTGGGATAGATGAAACTGAAGAAACAAAGGTGAACAACCGTAGCCAATTAGAGAATGATGGCATGTAGATTACATCTACTTACAGGAGTGTTCCTATTGAGATAGAGCTGGGCAGAAAAGTATTATCTCAGAATGAAAATTAGCATAGAGGGTTGGTAGTTCAGAAAAATGTGCAGGAGTAGCCATAGACATTAGATAGAGATGTGCCAGTGAAAGTAGCTTTGTATATACCCCAGTGTACTATTTGGAGATTGGTCAGATATGGTATTGATGAGGTTATCTTCTATGCACTCATCACTGCTAATGAAGATTTAGAGAATTATGCAGAAGCCATGGAGAGTGAGGATCATAATTCATGCATATAGGCTATGATAGAGGAGATGGAATCACTTGAGAAGAATCAGACGTGGTAGCTGGTGGATCTTCCAGAGGGTGCTCGACCTATTGGCTCAAAGTGGGTGTTCATAAAGAAAGAAGTAGCCTAAGAACAAGGTGGAGTCAAATTCAAAGCAAGGCTGGTAGCAAAGGGATACTCACAAAGAGAAGGGATTGACTATACAGAAATTTTTTCTCTTATGGTGTGTCATACATCTATTCAAGTTTTGCTGTCACTGGTGGCACAGCATAACATGGAATTGGAATAGATGGACGTGAAGACGGCCTTTCTTTATAGGACTTTGGAGGAAAGAATCTACGTGAAGTAACCAGATGGTTTCATGGAGATGGAACAGGAAGAAAAGTTGTGTTTATTCAGAAAGTCTTTATATGGCTTGAAATAATCCCCTCGTCAGTGGTATCGAAGGTTTGATAGCTTTATCTTGAGCCTGGGTTTCAACAGATGTGAACATGATTATTGTGTCTATATCAAGGATGTAGATGAGGAGGATGATCTGTACCTATTATTATATGTAGATGATATGCTCATAGCCAGTAGAAGCATGGATGCTGTGAAAAGGTTGAAAATGACATTATCATTTGAGTTTCAAATGAAAGATTTGGATCCAGCTGAGAAAATTCTTAGAATAAAGATTTGCAGAGATAGATCCAAAGGAGTGCTCTATTTGTCACAAGAAAAATATGTCCAAAAAATTTTGGAGAGGTTTGGGATGGAGAAGGCCAAACCTACAGAGATGCCATTGTCGAGCCATATGTCTCTCTCCAAGTTACAGAGCCCTCAGTCAGAAGAGGAGAGAGAGTACATGGAATGAGTCCCTTATGTAAATACTGTAGGCAGTGTGATATACACCATGGTATGCTGTAGATCAGATATAGCACATGCAATGAGCATAGTTAGTAGATACATGGCTAACCCTGAGAAGGAACACTGAAAAGCATTAAAATAGATATTGAGATATCTGCGTGGAACAAGAAATTATGGTTTGAATTTGGTGGGCAGTCAGAAGGATTTGGAGAATAATCTGTGAAGATGTGTGAAGGTTCAGGTCCTCTAGAATGGTTTGTTGATGCAAATTATGCTAGTGATTTTGATACAAGGAGGTCTATTACTGGATACTTCTATTGTGTATATGGTGAATCGATGTCTTGGAGATCAATCCTTTAGCTAATCACGGTCTTGTCTACCATAGAAGCTGAGTATATTGGGATAATGAAGGCTACAAAGGAAGCCTTTTGGCTTAGGAGGCTGATTGATGAGTTGGGGATGGAGTAAAGCAAGGTTACATTATTCAAAAATTGTTAGAGTGCTTTGTTGTTGGCACAGAACATAGTCTATCATGCGCGCACAAAGCATATAGATGTGAGGTACCACAAGAGTAGAGAGCTGGTTGAGAAAGGTGAAGTGGAACTAATGAATGTCTATACTAAGGAGAATCATTCTGATGCACTCACGAATGCACTCTCCAGAGATAGCTTTCAAAGATGTGCGGCATGAATGGGTCTGTTAAGAAGAGAAGAGTTCACAATGACTTGGAAGCACCAAGGTGGAGAATCTGAGCTTAGAAGTGGTACTCCCAATTTTTGGAAACATGAGAAGATAGATCATGAAAAGATGGGAGCGAGCCAGAAGAGAAATTAGCTCTCATAGCAAAGTTCAGAAAATGGACCGGCTCATCCTGAGACTGAGTCGGCTAAGTTGAAAACTAGACCGGCTCAGTCCAGGACTCGGTCGGCTAGGTCTCAAAAAAAATTTAGATAGAAAGCAGCATTTTTAGACTATTGACATGGTACACAACTAGGTTGGCTCAGTCTAGGATTGAGTCGACCTAGTCGTAGGTTAGTCGGCTCGATCTAAAACTGGGCCGGCTCAGTTTTTGCAGGTTATTATTTTATGTACGTGGGTTGTTTGGATTTGGAAAGTTTTTCTATGAGCTTGGGCTTGATCTTTTATAAAGTATATATACTGAAAATAGATCAAGGTTGTAATGAGGCTGAAATATACTGAATAAAAGCTCTTTTCTTTCAGAAATCTCTTCTTCTCTTTTTCTCTATTCCTTGAATTATTTGATCATGCTTCCACATTAATCTTTGAGAGGTTCTTTCTTGTTGCTTGGCTAATCACCAGCAACCATGCCGATCTGTATGGGAAGAGCGCGTATTCTCGACATTGAATATATTGAACACACATCAATCATGGGTGTAGGTGGAGTACTAGTGGGCATTGCTTGCAGTAGTCGGTCCATCTTTTGACATAATTCATTTACATGGTAGTAGATGTCCACTGAACTACCTATTTCATAAATTCCACCCCATTTAGGACCAGACATGGGAGGGTCTCTCCTAGCAACAGACATATGGTGTAATGAATTTTCGCTTAAGATCTCAAACAATAGCCAGGCTTCTTGTTCGTTTTTAAGCATGAAAGTTTCACCATAAGATGCATCAACCATCTCCCGGTGCTTCTTTATCAAGCCATCATAGAAGCACTGTGCTAGTTGCCAATTTGGTATCGCATGATGGGGACATTTTCTAATCAGTTCTTTTAGTCGCTCCAAAGTCTCATGAAATATCTCTCCCTCTAATTGAGAAAAAATTAGCTATTGCTTTTCTTATTTTATTAGTTTTTCCTATTGAAAAGTACTTTTTGAGAAATTCCTTTCGAAATTAATCCCAAGTTGAAATAGTTATAGTATCTAAGGAGTTTAGCCAATATTTGGCATTGTCCTTCAATGAAAAGGAAAATAGTTTCAACCTAAGGGCATCATTAGGGAAATTATAAAGTTTAACCGTTGAGCATATTTCTAAGAATTAATCAAGGTGTTTGTATGGGTCCTCATTAACAAGTTCATTAAATGATGGGAGCATCTGAATAATACTAGACTTGATTTCATACTATGTAGCTTCTACTAAAGGAGCCCGAATACAGGGAGAGTATGTGTATGTGGAAGGAGTGAAGTAATCCTTTAATTATTTAAGAGGATAGTTTTCCTGATTTTGGTCCATGTTTTTGGGTCGGTTGGTTTTAAGGGTTCTCTCGATTTCAAGGTCTAGGGGTTGAATTTCAGGTTGTAGTGAACAATGCTCGAGCATAAACCTTATAATTATACCTTAGAGCATACACAGAAAAATATTATTATTATTATTTTAGATTTTTTTTAAAATAAAATGAGATGAAAAAAATTCTAAAGATGAGAGCCTAGGGAGTCCTAAGACTAAGAATTACATGCGATGAGTTTAATTAGGTTTAATGTTTGTGGATTAGCAATCAAGTTATGCAATCAATCCTAGCTAAGATTTACCCTAGATCTAGAAAGCTCTTAACAGCTAAGGTCTCCTTCAAGCCTTCCAAGTAAAGAATTAGCTAATCAACTGGCCAGGTAAGTATAAGGTTGGTGGGAGTCCCTCCATTGCTTGCCTTAAACACCAATTATGCCTGGCTAGGTAAGCTAACAGAACCAATTAAGTAACCACCTTTCTTCGTGCCCAAACATTCCTGAACCACTTGCCTTAGACACCAATTGAATTAACTAACCCTAACTCGATTTAACTCTTAGAGTTTCTTGTTCTAATGAGCTCGAATGTCCTTAGGGGCCAACATCTAATTAATTTTAGAATTAAGATTTGGGTCAATGCAATATGAAGATTTATGATTTTTGGACTAAGAAAGGATGATCCAATCCCCACCTTATCTTGTTTAATTGGATTTAGCACCCTTAATGTATCTTATGAAGATGAGATGCAAAAAGTCAAGATGTCAAAGTAAAGTATAACAATCAAATTTAAATTAGTTAATTTTGCTTGTTAGGCTTTGTGATTAAGTCTCTAAATCCTAAACAGCTTATGTGGTGTCAATGAAATTTCTTTTTTTACTTTTTTTTTTATTTTTTAAATTTTCTTTTATTTTTTTATTATTTAAAATAACTAAATCACAATCCTCAGTAATGAAGTCAAAATTTGACCGCTATCATAGGCAATCAAAAATAAAACCTAACTCATTACTATATAGATAGGATGAGTTGGTATCGTATCCGTAGGGATTGTGTTAATTGCATTTAAATCAAGATTAAGAGTGATTAAAAGTGGATTAATTAAAAGACTACATAGATTAGTTAAGGAAGCAAATTAATTAGCAAATTAATTAAAGTGGAGTTGCAGGTATGGTGATGGATTCTCAGGATCTCAATTGATCACTTATTTGATAGCTAGTATTCTTTTTAATATGCTTTAATTGATATCTAATCAATAAAAATATAACCTATCTTAGAGAGCATGGGCTGTATCCTTAGATCGCAGTCCATTCCTTAAAGTTATAAGCTAGTCTAAATTATTTAGATATAAAATTAAGAATTAATTTGAACATAATTTATTCTAAGAGCATGAACCATATCCGTAGGTCATGGCTCATCCCAAGGGTAATAAAGTATTCCAGATTAATTGCAAGAAAATAAAGACATAAAAATATTTAAACTAAAAATAGTCTTTATTGCAAACTAAAAAGAAATACAAAAGATGAAAAATAGAAAACACCATCAAAATAAGATCATAATGATCAACTGGATGTCAGAAAGCTTCTCACTGAAATCTTCATCTTTGAACCTTGCCGAAGAACCCGGGTAGCAGCTGGTTGCAAGAATCCAAACTAGAAGAGGAACTTTGGTGAAGATGCAGGCTTTGGTGGTTTGTTGAAGAAAGAAAGAAGAAAGAAGGAAGAAAGAAGAGCTTGAGAGAGAGAATCAGGGAGAGAGAGAGTTTTTGGTGAATAGAGGGCTTTGGAGAGCTTAGGAGGGGCTAATCCCCGAAGGAGAGGCTTATGAGGGCTTATGGGAGCTTTAGGAAGGTTTTTATAGAGAGAAAAGAAGAGAAATTGTATTAAAATTAGAGAAAAACTAAAGAAATCGAGCCTAGATCATATTCTACTTCCTAGAATAATTTTTTACCACTAGATCGGGTCTCAATGGTCCAGATTTAACCAAAATCGGACTTCTATAGCTTAAATAGGGCTCTGATCTATTCATAGCCGTTAGATCTTGACTAGGATCGAATTTTGATCGTTAGATGGTGCTTCTGATCTCCTAAATCAAGTCGGAGATAATTCTTGACCATTGGATCCTGACCAGCATGGTTCTTGGCTGTCCAATCGTACAAAAATCAGCTAGATCTCTTCAAACCAAATTGGGAATCAACGTGGACCATCAGATCTCAAGCAGGATGGATGGTTGTCGTTCGATCATGCCTGTGTTGTAGTTATAGACCGTGCGAATTAGGCACATGGAAGACCTCCACTAATCGCTGTTGAGCTGGTCGATCTGCGATAGGACCTGTGGATCGAGTGGCTGGTCCACCATGCACTGGGGGTAGCGGAACTCTGTGACTTGGGCTAGCAGGCTGACGGGCCGGCTTCTCTAGCTTGGCCGGCTTGCGGGCGTGCTAACTTAGTCGGCTGGACTGGGACATGCTAGCTGAGCTGAAAGCAATGACTTGGTTTGGCACACCGGCTCAGCCGGCTGCTATTGAGTAGTTTTCGAATTTTTTTGTTCTCTTTTCTTTTGTTCTTTGAATCACCATTCTGCATCCATTTTAAGTTCGATTCGTTCTAAATTTATTTCATTGCAATCCATAAATCGAGCTCTTTTCATCTATACTCTTTTTTTTACAAAAGATAAAATAAAAGTATCAATTTTTAAAAAAATAAAGATAAATTAATTTAATAAATTAATATTTTTATTCATATACTTTATGTGTTTATCAACCACCTTCAAGAGAAGACCGCTGAGGCTGACCATCTCTCGAAGGAGAAGACAGTTGAAGTTAAGGATTTGTGGGAAATGCTCAGAAAAGAGGAGCTCGCCTCGGTGGGGCTGAAGGCCGCTCTAGCCCTGGAGGAGGAGAGGAGGAAGAAGGTCGAGGCTAAGATCGGCGAGCTGAAGGATCAAGCTTTGAGGTAGATCTCGGTGGTAAAGATCCAAGCAGTGGAGGAGTTCAATGTCTCATCTGAAATGAGAGGCCTGAACGTTGCCTTCAGTTAGGAGGCCTTTCAGAAGGGATATGAACTTTGCGAGGATTGAGTGGCTGTCAAGTTTTCCAAACTTGATCTCAACTTCTTATACGAGGTGGTTCCTAATGAAGAGGCAGGATCGTCTGCTACTGTGGCTGACCCTTCTCCTGCCAAAGCTATTCTCGAGCCTTCTGAACCCACCATTGACGTGCCCCAATCTATGCCAGAGCCAGACGTGGTAGGAAATGTTCCGATCTCACCCACCGCTGTTCCTCTCGAGGTCTAAAATTTTAAATGATTGTACTTTTTTCTTTTTTTTGATGTATATTCAAATATTTTGAGAAATAAAAATGAGTTTTCTTCTCCTTATACTTGTGCTATGGTGAATGTTATTCAGAATCCTTCTAGTGACCAAAGTCAAGATTAGTCATCCCCAATCAACATTGAACCACCATCCGAAGGTATCCCTCTGAGACCTATAGTGAGGGGTTTGAAGTGAGAAATCTATCATCTAAAGAAGCTGAAGAAGATAGAGGACGAGCTTTAGAGATCCAGAAAAAAGGCCTCGAACGTGATAATTGAAGTCATTCGCCTTCGCAGTTGCATATGAAAGATTCTGCGAGCTTCAACATTAGTAAAGTTAACTTCGAGAGAGGGTTGGCCGAGCTTAAGAAGAGTGCCAGTGAGAAGTCCTGGGCATTAACTATGAAGGCCAGCTCCCTCGAAGTCAAGCTCAACATGATGAAGGAGAAAATTTATCTATTGGAGGGGAGTTCACCATGGTCTTTCGACAAGGCCTGGTATGAATGGGATTTGTTGAAGAAATTTTTGAAGCTCCAAAAGTAACTTCAAGACATCGAAGCCTGACACAATAGTTATAAAGTATGCTGGGCAGAGAAAATATCTATACTTGAAAGGGAGCTTAAGGTGGCCAGAGATGAAGTAACTCATCTTCAAAAATAGTTGGCTGACAACCAGTAGGTCGGTGCTGATAGAGAGTTGGAACAACTCACCTCCTTGAGGAGGTCCTTTGGGGAGCTTTCCAAACTATGTGAGAAGGAGAAGGCTGAACTCCAATAGTTGAAAATCCAAATGACCTATGAGCAACAAACGATTAAGGACGTGGAGGCAAAATCAGAGGTTCTCAGCAGATAATTGAGGGAGTTCAAGGATAACTTCTAGTGGGCTGATAGATTATTCATGGTGAGCCTATTGAAAAGAAAGAAACTCGAAGAGGAAATCACTAGCTTAAAGCAATCCTTAGTGATGGCGGGGATCGGTAGTCCGAAGTCTAAAGACTCTAATCCTTCTTCTTAGGACTTCATCCACCTTATCATTCTGTACACGATCTTGCCAAACTTTATTTTGTAATGAACTTCATCTTTAGTGAAATTATACTTTCTTCAACCATCTTTCTATTTTGCTTGAGTTCAATGTTTGTTGACTTCTTCATTTTCTTCGTTCTTCTCTTGTTTCTCATAATCGAAGGTCTTCTTATGTGTCAGGACGAGGTCCTCCTCCTATTTCTGACATGGTTGGCCTTGTTGTCTTCCTGTCAGGATGAGATTCTCCTTCTGTTCTTGATGGGGTTGGCCATCTTTTGTTAGGATAAGGTCCTCCTCCTATCCCTAATAAAGGTATAAGAGTATAGAAGGGCCATTGTAAGATCCTCTTCCCTCCTCCTATCTTAAATAATTGGATGTCTTCATCACCCATGTCAGGACAAGGTCCTCCTCCTGTTCCTAATACGGTTGGCCTTTTTGGTCCTCTTGTTAGGATGAGGTTCTCCTCCTATTCTAGATGGGATTGACTTTTCTTTGTTAAGATGAGGTCCTCCTCCTATCCCTAACAAATATATCACAACATAAAAGGGCCATTGTAAGGGCCTCATCCATCCTCCTATCTTAAATAATCGAAGATCCTTATCACCCATGTTAGGATGAGGTCCTCCTCCTATTTCTAATATGGTTGGCTTTTTTTGTCCTTTTTTTAGGATGAGATTCTCCACCTGTTCTTGATGGGATTGACCTTTCTTTATTAAGGCGAGGTTCTTCTCCTATCCCTAACAAAGGTATAGGAACACAAAAAGATCATTGTAAGGGTGTCTTTCCTTCTCTTGTCTTAAATAACCGAAGATCATCATCATCCATGTCAGGATGAAATCCTTCTCCTGTTTCTAACATGGTTGACCTTTTTGGTCTTCCTGTTAGGATAAGGTTCTTCTCCTATTCCTGACGAGGTTGGCCTTCCTTTGTTAGGGCGAGGTCCTCCTCCTATCCCTAACAAAGGTATAGGAGTATAAAATGATCGTTGTAAGGGTCTCTCCTCTTCTCTTGTCTTAAATAACTGGAGGTCATCATCACCTGTGTTAGGATAAGGTCCTCCTTCTATTTCTGACATAGTTGGCTTTTTTTGTCCTCCTATCAAAATGAGGTTCTCCTCCTATTTCTAATAGAGTTGGCCTTTCTTTGTTAGGATGAAGTCCTCCTCCTATCCCTAACAAAGTTATGGGGGTACAAAAAGGCCATTTAATAGCCTCTTCCTTCCTCCTATCTTAAATAATCAGAGGTCTTCTACTTAGTTTATTGATGAAGCTCGGTCGGGTCATTTCTTGTCATCACATAATTTTGCGTCAAAAAATAAAAATATCAAAATAAGGAGATTTTATTGGAGTTGAATTACTGGTTGTACATTCATAGATTTTTTGAATTCCAAGATCATGGGAGCATAGATCCTCCAATATCTTTTAAATAATATATTCTTGATCAGATGATTTTCACCACCTCGTAAGGGCCTTCTCAGTTTGGGATGAGTTTTTCTTGATTTTGAGGCTGTAAAACATTGGCTCGTCGAAGTATAAAATCCCCTATTCTGAAGGTTTTGCCTCTTACTCTCGAATTATAGTAGTGGGCTACCCTTTGCCTGTAGGCTATTATTCAGATCTAGGCCTTCACTCTTTTCCCTTCCAGTAGATCAAGGTTAGCTCTGAGATTCTGTGTATTATCTTGTTTGTTGAAGACCTCTACTCTTGCTGAGGGGAGTTCAAGTTTTACCGAGATAACTGCCTCTATCTCGAAGGCCAGTGCAAAGGGTGTTTCTCCAATAGGTAATCTTTGAGTAGTTCGGTAGGCCCAGAGCATGTGATAAAGTTCATCCACTTAGGTCCCCTTTGCTCTTTCAAGCTTGGCCTATTTTCCTTGAAGTAAAGTTCTATTACTTACTTCTGTCTCACCATTCACTTGTGGATGAGCCTTTGATGTGAAGTGGTGAGATATATTCAGACCTTCATAGAACTCAGCGAACTTCACACTCAAACTGATGCCCATTATCATTGATCAGCATTCGAGGAAGACCAAATATGTAAACAATTTACTTCCCGACAAAGTCCTGCACTTTAGCTTAAGTGATTTTTGCTAGAGGTTCGGCCTCGACCCACTTAGCGAAGTAACCCACCACCACCAGCAAGAACATTCGCTACCCAAATACCATGTGGAAGGGTCCGAGTATGTCCATCCCTTACTATGCAAATGGCAAGGAGGCACTTAATGGTGTAAGCTACAAAGCCGACTGTCTGTAGATATTTGCATTTCTTTGACACCTGTCGCACTTTCTAACGTAATCTACCGCATCCTGATGCATTGTCGATCAATAGTATCTCTGACGGAGCAACTTGTATGATAGGGATCTCTCTCCTAGATGATTTTCATAAATCTCTTTATAAACTTTCTTCAAGGCATAACTGGCTTCTGAAAGTCAAAGACACTTGAGGAGCAGTAAGGAGTACGACCTCTTCTACAACTTACTTTCATGCAGAATATAGTGGGATGCTTGATTCCTCAACTTTCAAGCTTCTTTGTGATCTTTGGAGAGAATTCTTTTTTTGAGATATGCTATCAATGGATCGATCTAGCTGGGCTTGTGATCAACTTGCATTACCACCTGGGGCTCTTCCAAACTTGGACATTGCAGGACCTCAAAAATGACTTTTTTTGGTAGCTCGTTCGGGGCTAAGGTGGCTAGTTTCGAGAGGAAGTCTGCTCTAGTGTTCTCCACTCTCGGGATCTGCTAAATATCAAAATTGTCAAAGACTGAACTTAAGCTCTTCACTTTTTTCGAGTACTTTTTCATACTTTCTCCCATGCTTCAAAGAAGTTATTAACTTATCCCACCACCAGCTGTGAATTACTGTAGGCCTTCAAATGTTGCACTCCCAGCTCCTTAGCTATACTCAATCCCATAAGTATGGCTTCATACTCCGTCCCATTGTTAGTGGTGGGGAAGTCAAAGTGTAATGCATATTCCATCACAACTCCTTCTGGATTGATGAGAATCAAGCCTGCACCTACCTCGAAAGTATTGGATGAACCATCCACATACAGTGCCTAGAAGTCTTCAAGAAGATCGGCCTTCTCTTCTGGGGAGCTAGTGATAAAGGCTTCTTGATGCTCTGGTTCGGTCCCCTTCGGAATAGTGCACTCTACTTTGAAATCAGCCAAAATTTGAGCTTTAATGGATGGCCGAGGTTTGAAGTGGATGTCAAATTCAGTCAACTCAATCATCCACTTTGCCACTCTACCAGAGGTATCGGGTCAATGAAGAATCGCCTTAATTGGTTGATCAGTGAAGAAAGTAATAGTATACCCTTAGAAATAAGGTCGGAGCTTTTTTATTGTAATCAACAATGCAGAGGTTAGTTTTTCTAATTTGGTATACCTTATTTCCGCATCCCTCAAGACTCTGCTTATGTAGTAGATTAGCTTTTGAATTTTGCTTCTTCTCTAACCAGTATGGCTCCAATAGCTGTAGGAGATATAGCGAGATACAGGAACAATTCTTTCCTAGGTTCAGGTTTAGCGAGCAGTGGAGGTGAGTTGAGATAGTTCTTCTAGGGCCTACTAACAGTTAGGAGTCCAATTGAAGTTCTTAGGCTGCTTGAGTACTTAGAGAAGGGCATATAGTGCTACACCGATCTTGACACAAAGCGATTCAAAGCAGCCACCTTGCCTGTAAGGCATTGGACTTCTTTTATTATTTTTGGGGTGGTCATTTTCTAAATGGCTGTGATCTTTTTTGAGTTGGCCTCGATGCCATGACTCGACACCATAAATCCTAAGAACTTCCTCTAGGTTACTCTAAAAGTGCATTTCGTAGGGTTCAGCTTCATCTTGTACTTCTAGAGAGTATTGAAAGTCTCTTCAAGATCGGTGATGTGATTTGATGAAGATTGGCTTTTGACCAATATATCATTTATATAGACTTTCATGTCGCGGCTGATCTGCTTCTTGAAGATTTTTTTGATTAGGTGCTGGTATGTTGCACCTGCATTTTTAAGCCTAAATGGCATGATCCTATAACAATAAAGACCACGATCAGTAATAAAAGCAATTTTTTTTCATCCTTCGGTGCCATCCGAATTTGGTTATAATCGAAGAAGGCATCCATGAAAGTGAGAAGCTCATGGCCCGAAGTCGCATCCACCAGTTGGATGATCCTAAGCAGAGGATAGCTGTCTTTTGGGTAGGTTGTGTTTAAATTCATGAAGTCTATGCATGTCCTCCACTTGCCATTTGCCTTTTGAACCCGAACAATGTTTGCAATCTAGTCTGGATAAAGCACTTCTCGAATGAATCCCGCCTTAAAGAGTTTGTTGACTTTATCCATTATCATCTTTTGCCTTTTTGGTGCAAAACTATGTTTCTTCTTGGAAGTCACATAAGATCTATGGCTAGGCGGTGCTCTATGACTTCTACATCGATTTTGGACATATCTACAGGCAACCAAGCGAAGACATCAGAATTTTTCTGCAAGAAGGTGATGAGCTGCTTTCTAACTTCTCCATTTAGGCTTGAGCCAATCTTCACTGTATGTTCTTCATTCTTATCATTCAGAGGGATCTCCTCAAGATCATCGATGGATTCTCCTCTTTCTTTAGATAGATCATCATGAGCATCAAGTCTGTCCATCAGACAAAGGTCTTCTTCTCTTCCTCTCGATAAAGCAATACTGTAGCAATGTTGAGCTAGTGCCTGATCTCCTCTAACCTCTCCAACTCCATGTCTGGTTGGAAATTTCATCTTCAGATAGTAAGAAGAAACTACAGTCCGAAGTGCATTCAAATTGGATTGGCCGAGGATCGCATTGTAGGCAGAAGGGGATTTAACTACTAGAAAATCAACTTGCCTTGTAGATTGCCTTCGGTATCGACCAACTATCACAAGCAATGTTATTATCCCTTCCACCGACATTGCATCACCTATGAATCCTACCAATGGAAAATTCATTGGGCCCATCCTATCATCAGATATAGATATTTTGGAAAGTGAATCATAAAATAAGAGATCAATAGAGCTTCCATTATTAATTAAATTATGGCATACATCATAATCAGTAATATTTAAAGTAACTAAAATCGCATCATTATGTTGAAACTGAACTCCTTGGGCATCTTCTTTAGTGAAGGTGATGGGTTCTTCAGTCCGCAGTCTCTTTGCCAGCTCTGCTAATGTGCTGGCCTCCCTGTGCCAATGTCTCCTAGCGATAGTGTTGATAACTCTAAGAGGGGATCGATCTTCTTAAGGCTCATCCCACCAAGGTGGTTCATGTTGTGGTGGGACTCTTGGATGATCTTCTCTCCTCTTCGACCAATGTCTAATGAATCAATCTAGCTGATCTCTGCTAATTAGCACTTCAATCTCGTCCTAAAGCTAGATGCATTCTTCAGTATCGTGACCATGGTCACGATGGCAAAGGTAGTACTTGTTGGGGTTATGCTTGGTTGGGTGGGTCTGTATCTTTTCATGCTCTACCAGCTACTCCCTTATCTCCATTAGCACCTGAGTCTTGGAGGCATTCAAGAGAGCATAGTTGTTGAATCTTCTGGGAGGGGAGTTTTATCGGATCCTCTGATCTGGGCTTTCCTGTCGATGAGCTCGAGAAGGAGTTTGGGCTCATCTATGCTCGGAAGGAGAAGTTCAAGAGCATAGCTGAGCTTCACTCAACTTTCTTTTAGGTGTAGGTTGGCTGGATTCACCCACTTGCCACTCTCTTGCAGCTTCATCGTCCTTCAATTTGAAGGCTCCTTTTACTCGAGCATAACCTTCATCTTGGACTAGCATATCGGTAAAATTCCTAGGGTACTTTCTTTTCAGAAAAGATAGAAGATCATTTTTTTGAAGGTCGCCCTTTAGTGTGGCCATAGCTATAGATTGACCCAAGTTTCGGACCTCCAATCCAGCATTAAAATGACTGACATAAGCTTGGATTGATTCTCCCTCCTACTTTATGTTGATGAGAGAATCCGAACCTCATCTCGGATGCTGGCTACTTATAAAATGAGCCACAAACTGATGGCTTATTTGATCAAAAGAGAAGATTGTATCTGATTTATGGCTCAAGTACCAGTTTCTTACTTCTCCCATCAAGATAGATGGGAAAGCTCAAGCACAAGATGGCATCCGACATGCCATGAAGCAGCATCATTGTTCGAAAGGCCTTCATGTGATCGATTGGATCAAAAGTCCCATCGTAGGTCTCGAACTGGAGGAGCTTAAAGTTTGGTGGGATAGGATCTTACAAGATTTTGATAGAGAAAGGAGGATCAGTGCAGATATCATCATGATAAACTAGGACAGCATGGCGGAGCTCTTCAATCCATCGATTCATGTCTTGGAGTTTTTGATCGAGATCGTCATCTCGACCATGGGTCTTCGAGGGCTATCGACTGTAGATGGAAAAAGTCTCCTCCATAGAAGAATCATGATCAAAATAAGAGCTTCCTGCTCTCTGCTTCTCCTTTCTGGAGATAATGGGTCAGCTGACCTAGGTTGCCCTTCTTGTCATCAATTTTTAGAGCTCTGATTAGGGTTTTTTCAATTAGGATACCGTCGAAGGTTGCCGTATGGCCTGCACCATCTTGGTGAGTCTCCGAACCTACTGTACTAATAGGTTGAACTGCTCTAGATCCATCATGGCCACTGGTGGAGGAGGTTGGGGAGCAGATGATGGAGCCAGAATGGGCGGATCCAGCTCAGATCTAGCGATAGAAGCAGTAGACCGTCGGGTGGTCATCTATTTTGAAGGCATTCTCTAAAGCAAGAAGAGATCAAATAAAAGTGGATTCGAGAAATTGAAAGAGAGAGGAAGATAGGTGATATCGATTGGGCACTCCTTTCAGAACAAGAGCTCAGATCCCTTCCTCTAGCACCAATCCTATTGGTGCAGAAATTCATGAGGATGCCAGAGATGGCTGGAGTGGAGAAGATGAGGCTGCTGATAGGATCTACAAAATAAAATCCAAATTGAAGGTGGGTGGCTCCTGTAGGATCCTCCGATGCTCAAGTTAATTTTTTGTTCAACTGTGTTGAACCTCCTAGGTAATTCTAATGATGACCAAACATTAAAGCAAATGATTACTAATATATTTTATTTTAAGTATTCCAATGTAAGAACAAAGAGTGCTCTTTGACCAAAATAAAAAAATATTAAGTGAAAATCAATCAAAATTCAAATCTTCTTATATGGAGCAAAAATTTTCTCAAAATCATCTTGGAGCAGTCTTCGAGACATGTCAAAATTTTTTTGAAAGCTCTCGAGTGGACTTGCACACCCCAAGCACTGTTCTAGCATGGTTTTGAGAGGTCTCAAGAGAATCTCGAGAGCTCTCAATCTCAGGCAATAGAAATCTAATTTCTATGCTTTGAGAGCGAGAGATCATGCAAGATTATCGAGAGGTCTCACGGTCCCCATGAGACGTCTTGCTCAGAACTGAGAGGTCTCACTCTCAGGTGAGCCATTTTTTTCAAAAAGATGATTTTTCATGAGACTAAAAGCAAGAGCTCTCCTGTTCAAACCGAGAGGCCCCATAACTTGGCAAGACATCTTGAGACAAACCGAGAGGTCTCGAGACTCGGCAACAACTTTTTGATGGAGCATTTCAGATTAGATTTTTTCGATTCCAAGGGCTAGTTGCTACTCTCCAACATTTAGATTTTGCATTTTCTAAGCTGCAATCATCACTAGAAGAGAGGAAATGCTACAGATATAAAAGGAAGAAGGCTTATTCATGATAAAAAAAAAAAAGAGAGAAAAGAATAACATGCTCCATTCTTGAATGAAAATCTTCATCTTCAATCAATCTATTCTCTCAAGCATTGAAGAATCCTCAAGTGCACTAACTCCACAAATTCAAAGAGGCTTTCAACGAACTTCAAGGACAACTCTTTTACTCATTTGAAGGGGCATTTTGAGTTGAAACATTTCCTTCCCCCTTTTCATGTATTTGGTTTTAACAGGGGCTGAAACTTGGGTTTTGGGATTTTTCTCTTTTTTTGTTTATTCAGATTGGTTTATCTAATTCTTGTAAGGATTGTGGTTGGTGAACCTAGGAAAAAACCAACTAGATTATTGGATAGTGAGCCCAAAAGAACTATCCGACTATAATCTTGAGGGATTATAGTAAAATTTCCAAGAGTTTGCTTGGAGAGTGGATGTAGGTGATGGGAGTGCACCAAACTACTATAAAATCCTCTTGCTTATGTGTGTGCTCTAGCTTGTGTCTTCTATTTGCTCTTACATTTGATTCACTCAGGATTTAATCTTTGTTGCCATAAAATCTGGCCATCATCAGAGTCGAAGCTGGATTTAGAGAGGACGAGGTCGCCGTCGGGGCCTGCAAAATAAGTCTTATCTAGAGTCTGGGGTGGTGGCTCCAGCAAGACCCTTTGACAATCAAGTTAGCTCTTTCAATCAACAGAAATGGAGTACGTAGAGAGATTCTAGTAGAATTTTTAGGAAGAGAAGGAGAGCTTTTTTTCCTTTTGAAAGCATACCTAGAGGGTCCCTTATATGGATGGAGCCTATAACAAACTGATAGTGATGGCCGTAACCATCCGGTAGTGGGTTGTTCAGGGCCACATGGAGTTTGTTATGGAGGATAGTTTCTATTGTCATGATGTGCGAGTCCGTCGGGGTCCAACAGTCGAAGCTTGGAAGGAAGAGATTGATAGTTCTTTTGAATATATCAAGGATGAGTGCCGAGATCCTCTGGGGCTGCTGGATGGAGTTTGGAGGGAGTTTATGAAGGAAAATCCTAATTTCCCGATCCAGGTTCGTCCAGATCTGATTAGATCAAGAGATATATTTCAAAAATTTTCTCTTGATCTCAATCAGATCTTGATAAGTTTTAGATCTGATTCTTATTATTTTAATAAATAAAATAAAACAAGATAAATTAAATCAAATTTAATTTACCTGATTTGGGTAATCCTATTACCCTGTAGATGATCCTGATTGCAGCAGAAGGTTCTGGATCTAAGCCATGCAAGCGCCTGGCCTCTACCGATATCCACTCGGGTTGGATCTGGAGATCCTCTTCTTCTCTATCACACCTCCAAAAATCAGATCTGGATCTGATCTGGAGGATCTTCAAAACTCTTTTGAAGATCAGCAGTCGTCCTTTGCAGCAGCGCAGCCTTCTTGCTTTTGATCGCCTTTCTTTGATCTGAATCGCACCAACCTAAATCCAAAACACTTTTGGACGTGGAGAGCAAGGGAGAAGAGACTATGGCATGGAGGAAGGAGGGGAGAGGCAGCCTTGGGGCGTGGGAATTGCTTCAAATCTTTCACTTAGAATTAGGGTTGGGCGCAGGGTCTTATTTATAGACTAAGCTTGTGATCCAACTCCTCTTCCTTCCCAACCAATCACAACCCTTTGTGAAATCAGATCTAAATCTGATTGGTGGGAATAGAGTCCCCTGGATTCCTCCTTAGAGGGCGCCTAAGACCAGTCAAACTTGGATTCTTAGTAGAACTCTAATTGGAATCCAAAAGGGAGATGGAGTCCTTGTCCAACAAGGACTCCTAGGCGCCTCCTACTTGGGCTCACGCCACCCTTGGCGTGCGCCCTTCTCCTTGCCAGGTTCTGGCAGGGGGACAAGGCCCCCACCAGCTCTCCAATAGGTGCATGACATGTGGTCAAAAGTCAAAGTGTCAATGGTCAACGTTTGACCAGTCAAAGGTAGACTTTTGACCAAAGTCAAAGAACAAGAAATGGCAGGTGACCAAAAATGGCAGGTAATGTCTTACAAAATAAGACAACCTTTTCTGACTTGGACAACCTCCAGTCAGACCATATGAAGGCCTCTGATTGAGCACAAACTCCTTTGGCTCAGTCAGGACAACTTATTTATGATAGTAAAAGAAGAACGTTAGGTTCAATCGAGTGCTAGCACGATTTCCTTGAACCTAATTGAATCTCATTCAGATCAATTGAACTAGATCAGTTCAATTGATGATCACCAGATTCAAACCCTTGTTTGTGTGACCCAGTTAGGTTCAGTTCTGTATGGTAATGGGATATGTCATGATCTCTATCATCGACATCATCGAAACTCCTTTCGATGGATCAGAACTCTTCTGATTCGAACAGCTAGAATGATCGATCATCTAAATCATTCTAATTGCTCCCAAAATCCACCAGTGACACCTAGCAGTATATGGTGGCAACCCATCAGAGCTGAATGCGAACCTCTTGGTGCAGCTACCTGTGTGATTAAGTTCTTCTATCTTGAGCCCCGATCAGATTAGGGTTAAGGTGAACTCGTCAAACCCTAGTCTCTGTCATATGATGTAATCATTCGATTCGAGTCCAATGTGAAAATCTAAATAGAAACTCTTTCTATTATTTCACTCTGCCATGGCCATGGATTTCTGGACTTGATTCTCATGATCATCATAGGGCTGCTCCTCTACCACCGAGGTAGATAGATTCCATCTTGATGCAATCCAGTTCCTACAATGAACATGCTATAGCCAACATACACCTCAGGGTTCCATATGGCTAGGAGACCGAGTAATGGTGTAGTCAAACTATAACACCCTCAAGGTGAACTGCCGATGCATCCTCAGGTCAAAGAACCAGACACACTACTGCAGCATCGAGTCAGTCATTGACGAGAAGGTAGACTCCCTAATGACTACTCGAGGTGGTCACGCTCAGTGCCCTCGTTCTCTAACGAGTACCTGTACTCTCGCTCCGGTGTCTCCACACCGTAGACTCAAGACTCATCTACTAAAGAGAAGCGATTGTACACCAACCTTCCGGATCAATCACCATCCTCGTGATGATCCTATGGTCGGGAGCATTTTTATGAGTTAATAATGATTATTCATGTCTTAAATTTTCAACTCTTGAAAATATGAATTATCATTACCATTAACTCAAAGGATGTATCACAGACACTAAATACACATATGTGATAGAAAATAACCCATTTTATTGATTATAGTCAAAATTATAATTTTGCCCCTAGAAGTGTATTACAAGTGTCAGCCAATTCTGGCTTCTAGGGCACATATATCTAACAATCTCCCACTTGTCCTAAAGCCAATTGGCTACAAGTCTAAGTCCCATCTTCTCAAGGTGGGCTTCGATCTTCTGCTGGCCCAACGGCTTTGTAAGTGGGTCTGCCACATTATCTGCGGAGTTGACTCTCTTGACCTCAACGTAACCTTTCTCAAGGTAATCGCGGATGAGATGATATCACCGTTTGCTTGGAACTCTTCCAGCACAAAACAGTCTGCCAGATGTCGACTTTCGATCATCTATATCGGACATGAAATCCGAGTCTGTGTATCCCTGGACTTGGAGTTCTCCGTTACCAAAGACCAACATCATATCCTTAGTTCTTCTCAAGTACTTAAGGATACATTTCACAGAAGTCCAGTGTTCTTCACCTGGATTTGACTGATATCTGCTTGTGACACTCACAGCATGGGCTATATCAGGTCGTGTACATAGCATGGCATACATGAGGCTCCCTATTGCAGAAGCATAAGGGATCTTGCTCATGCGTTCTATTTCCTCAGGTGTGCTGGGGCACATCTTCTTGGAAAGATGAATACCATGTCTGAAGGGTATTAATCCCCTCTTAGAGTTTTCCATACTAAACCTCTTTAGTACTTCCTCTATGTACATCTTCTGTGAAAGTCCTAGCATCCTATTCGGTCTATCCCTATAGACCTTAATTCCTAGAATAAAGGATGCTTCACCTAGGTCTTTCATGGAGAATTCCTTGGACAACCATATTTGACTGATGTCAACATGGGAATATCATTCCCAATAAGGAGGATGTCATCCACGTACAATACGAGGAAGACAACAGCGCTCCCACTGACCCTTTTGAAAACACATGGTTCCTCTTCATTTTTGATGAAACCAAACTTTTTGATCACATCATTGAAATGAGTGTTCCAGCTCCGAGATGCTTGCTTAAGTCCATATATGGACCTTTGCAGCTTGCAAACCTTGTGATCAGTATCACTGGATGTGAAACCTAGCGGCTGTTCCATATAGATATCTTCCTCAAGATATCCATTTAAGAATGCCGTTTTCACGTCCATTTGCCATATTTCATAATCGAAATAGGCTGCAACGGCAAGCAATGTGCGGATGGATTTTAGCATAGCCACTGGGGAAAAGGTATCCTGATAGTCAATGCCTTCGCGTTGACTATAACCTTTTGCCACTAGTCTAGCCTTGAATGTCTCCACATTCCCATCTGCACCAATCTTTCTCTTGAAGATCCATTTACACCCAATAGGTACTATACCTTCTGGTGGATCTACCAAGGTCCAGACTTGGTTTGAGTGCATCGAGTCAATTTCTGACTGCATTGCCTCAAGCCATTTCTCGGAGTCGATATCTGATATCGCCTCGTTGTAGGTTTTGGGATCATCACCATGAGCACCATTACCTACGAGGAACATTTCCTCTACTTCCTCTGAAATAATACCTAAGTATCTTTCAGGGGGACGAAAAACTCTTTCCGATCTACGAGGTGGAGGAGGTAGTGTTCTTATTGGCTCAACCTGATTTGGTTCCAATTGGTCCTTAGCTCGTTGTACTTGTGAGACTTTCTCATCAAGCTTAATCTGCTTTCCAATGCCGCTATCTTGAATAAACTATTTTTCAAGAAAGATGGCATGTCGACTCACAATCACATTGTGGTCTTCTGGAATGTAGAAATAGTATCCTAATGACTCTTTAGGATATCCTATGAATCGAGCTCTAAAGGACCTAAACTCTAACTTGTCCGCTTGTTGTCTTTTGACATGAGCCGGACAACCCCAAATTCTGAGATGACTCAGACTTGGTTTCTTACCGTGCCATATCTCATACGGTGTGGTAGGAACGGTTTTAGAGGGAACCCTATTCAGTAGATAGATTGAAGTTAATAATGAGTGTCCCCAAAGAAAATCAGGGAGGTCTGTGAAGCTCATCATGGATCGAACCATATCCAATAGAGTCCGATTTCTCCATTCTGAAACCCCGTTGAGTTGAGGTGTTCCTGGTGGAGTCCATTGAGAGACTATGCCATTTTCCTTAAGATAGTCTAGGAATTCCCGGCTAAGGTATTCACCTCCTCGATCTGATCGAAGAACCTTAATGGGTTTTTCTAGTTTGTTTTTCTACTTCATGTCTGAATTCTTTGAACTTTTCAAAAGCTTCAGACTTGTGTCTCATAAGATACACATACCCATACCTAGACAGATCATCGGTAAAGGTAATGAAGTAGACAAAATTGCCTCTAGCCGGCACATCAAATGGGCCGCACACATCAGTATGTACTAGGGCAAGGAGATCTGTGGCCCTCTCCCCATGTCCAACAAAAGGGAGTTTAGTCATTTTGCCTTGAAGACAAGATTCACAAGTTGGATATGACTCGAAAGTCAATGGACTCAATAGCCCATTTTTCTCCAATTTGTTGATCCTATCTTCTGCTATATGACCTAATCTCAGGTGCCATAGATATCTGTCGTTTGGACTATCCCTAGGTCGTTTGGCATTCACGTTTTGCTCGATAGTTAGAATAGGTACATCAATATGTAGCTGATAAAGACCATTAATAAGGAAACCATTTGCAATTTTATTTCTTTCATAAAGAATGTTACAATGGTCCTTAAAGAAGGTAATCACATAGCCTTCTTGTGCTAAGCATGAAACAGAAATCAAATTCCTGCTAGCTGCAGGCACATAATAACAGTCTTTCAAAACTAAGTCTAAACCAGATGGTAATCGAAGAGGGTATGTTCCCACGGCTACTGCAGCAACTCTTGCTCCATTACCGACGCGTAGGATCATGTCTCCATCCCTCAGCCTCCTGCTATCCTCAAGACCCTGCATAGGAAGTGCACAGATGAGCACTAGAACCAGAGTCAAGCACCCAACTGGATGCAGAAGAAACCGTAAGGTTAGACTCAATAACGAGCATACCTCCAGAAGGACCTTCCTTCTTGTTCTTCAGGGTGGCCAGGTAAGTAGGGCAGTTCCGCTTCCAATGGCCGTCGCTGTTGCAATGGAAACACTTTCCTTTGCCATCGACCTTCTTCTTCGGTTCTGCCTTCTTCTTCTTTGATCCTTCCACCTTTTGCTTTTTCACAGACTTCTTTTTCTTTCCATAAGACTTTCTTTTGGAAGAAGTCCGTTCCATAGCAAGAACTGAGCCTTTAGAACCTTTCATAGAAAGCTCAGCGGTAACCAGCATATTCATTAACTTCGGCCAAGGAATTTTGAAGTTTATGCATGTGGTAATTCATGATGAATTGCCCATATGCATCAGTCAAGGATTGCAGAATAATATCATTCTGCAGATCCAAGTCCAACTTCACACCGAGCTTCTCAAGCTCTTCCATGTCCTTGATCATTGTCAGACAGTGATCTTGGACTGACTGCCCATCACGCATCTTAGCCTTAAAAAGTCATTTCGTGACTTGATATTTGGCTGCGCGACTCTGTTCACCAAACATCTCCTGCAGGTGAGCCAACATTTGGCGAGCAGTCCCGATATCTTCATGTTGGCGCTGGAGCTCATCAGACATCGAGCCCAACATGTAATATCTGGCCTTATTATCTTCGTCAATATCCATTTTTCCAGAGACGCTCTCTGTTCAACAGGATGGACGGGCTGGTAAGGTGGGAGGGTCCTGGTCCAAAACATGGGTTAACTTCTCTGAACCCAAAATAATTTTGTAGTTCCTGAGCCAATCTTTATAATTGGGTCCAGTCAGTCTATGTGTGTCCAGGATACGTGCCAATGGGTTGGACGCAGACATTTTCCTGTAGAGAGTCAAAGATTCTAGTTAGATACTGTAATTTTGACTTGACCAATTTGTTTAGGGATTTTATTTTTAAACAAATTAGCTCCCACTATTTTCTCGGATCCCTACACTCCCTCTGTAGAGATGCGAAAATCTCCACGATTAATGATTTCTAGTGGGTGGTGCGGTCTCACCAACTGACTCATCACCTCACCTAACAGTTATTGGTGATGGGTTAGCCAATGAGTGAACAACTCTTGTTCAATGATTCTCTAATCATGGTGCACCCAAACTTGGTCTCTAATTCATGAATCTCACCGTATCCGGAATATTGATCCACTCCTTAGTTAAGTCAGACCCACCATTTGCATAGACTGGGTTCCTAATTGAGTCTCTCACCGTATCCGGAAATATTGAGCCCAACTCATCCTCCAGCCCATAGCATCCAATGCCTAATAGACATGGTTGCATCTTCCCGGTGCAACTGAGCCACTGTATCCAGCCGAGAACAATCAACCCCGGGAAGGGCCCGCACATCTACAATGGTGGAAGACCTCAGACTTAATCTTTTCTTAGGGAGAATTGATTCAGGTCTCATTAAACTAGACTTGGCTTAGTCATAACAATTATGACTAACCTAGTGGCATGGGTTAGCTCGGATTATTGACCACCTCAGATCAGAACTGTGTCAACAGATATGGCCAGGTAAGTGAGACCGGTGGAAGGAATATGCCATTAACTCGTACAAGAATGCATTCAGGTCGAGTAGCTTCCAATTAAAAACCAGTCGGTCGTATGTGCCAAACTTACCTTAGACACCAAATTGTTGAGTCAGAAACCAATTGGGTTAGCCTACAATCCAGACTCTAACCTCTGAGCCTAATTAGGTCTTGCTTGATCGTGACTCGATCTTGACCCAGACTTAATCCTATTAGGCTGGTCAATTTAAGCATTGTTGATCCCATCTAACCAACTCTTGATTCGGTTTGATCAACCGCTTAGACCTAATTGAGCTACCCAAGCCCGAACCCAGTATTATGAATATGTCTTAGATCTGAAATTCTCAATTTTAGACCTAATTAATATTCCATAAACTTAATTCTTAATTAAGTAGGGTTCATAAACAAAATATGCACAATAAATCCTAGGGTTTCAGGATCTAGGGTTTTGCAGAAAGTAAGTTTTGGGTTTCTGATTAAGGACGAACACGCAGCACCCCTACACATCATAAGAACACCCCATCGAATGGGAAGAGAGGGCCTTTAAACCCTTCTTCATTCTTATGACCGGACGGCCAAGAGGAACGCCTTAATCAGGAACATGTCAATACTACAAAATAGTTATCAGATCTATATCATATATCTCATATACAAATTAGATCTAATCATGGCATATTTTGCATACATCTCATGTATCATAATCATGCATATTTTCAGATCTAAATTATCTCATAATAATCTAAAAAATTAGATTTAAATTGATCTAATCAAAATAAATTCTAATCTAGACAATTATGTAGAACTATTCTACAACTAGTCTAGACATGCATCAATCATATCTCATATGATATTTAAAATTAAATAATTTTTATTTGCTATTTTTTAGATGTTATTATAACACTTATAATATCAAAAAATAGTAAATAAAAGATCTAAAATATGATTTAATCAGATTAAATCAAAAACATGCAAGACTATTCTATAGAACTATTCTATTCTAGAACTAGTCATGCATATCTTCTAATCTTAGATCCAAATCATTTAATTTTAATTTTTTTCTGATTTCAGATCTGATCACATCTCATGTGACATCTGAAAATCACTTTATTTTCTAATTAAAATAAAATTTAAAATCAGATCTAAACAATTTTAGAACCATGGCTCTGATACCAGTTGAAGGGAAAATCCTGATTTCCCGGTCCAGGTTCGTTCAGATCTGATCAGATCAAGAGATATATTTCAAAAATTTTTTTCTTTGATCTCAATCAGATCTTGATATATTTTAGATCTGAATTCTTATTATTTTAATAAATAAAAAAAAAATAAGATAAATTAAATCAAATTTAATTTACCTGATTTGGGTAATCCTATTACCCTGTTGATGATCCTGATTGCAGCGGAAGGTTCTGGATCTAGCCACGCAAGCGCCTGGCCTCTACCGGTATCCACTCAGGGTTGGATCTAGGAGATCCTCTTCTTCTCTATCACACCTCCAAAAATCAGATCTGGATCTGATCTGGAGGATCTTCAAAACTCCTTTTGAAGATCAGCAGTCGTCCTTTGCAGCAGCGCAGCCTTCTTGCTTTTGATCGCCTTTCTTTGATCTGAATCGCACCAACCAAATCCAAAACTCTTTTTGGACGTGGAGAGCAAGGGGAGAAGAGACTATTGGCATGGAGAAGGAGGGGAGAGGCAGCCTTGGGGCATGGGAATTCATTCAATTGAATTTCATTAGAATCTAGGGTTGGGCGCAGGGTCTTATTTATAGACTAAGCTTGTGATCCAACTCCTCTTCTTCTCCAAACCAATCACAACCCTTTGTGAAATCAGATCTAAATCTGATTGGTGGGAATAGAGTCCCCTGGATTCCTCCTTAGAGGGCGCCTAAGACCAGTCAAAGTTGGATTCTTAGTAGAACTCTAATTGGAATCCAAAAGGGAGGTGGAGTCCTTGTCCAACAAGGACTCCTAGGCGCCTCCAACTTGGGCACACGCCACCCTTGGCGTGCGCCCTTCTCCTTGCCAGGTTCTGGCAGGGGGACAGGCCCCCACCAGCTCTCCAATAGGTGCATGACATGTGGTCAAAAGTCAAAGTGTCAATGGTCAACATTTGACCAGTCAAAGGTAGACTTTTGACCAAAGTCAAAGAACAAGAAATGGCAGGTGACCAAAAATGGCAGGTAATGTCTTACAAAATAAGACAACCTTTTCTGACTTGGACAACCTCCAGTCAGACCATATGAAGGCCTCTGATTGAGCACAAACTCCTTTGGCTCAGTCAGGACAACTTATTTATGATAGTAAAAGAAGAACGTTAGGTTCAATCGAGTGCTAGCACGATTTCCTTGAACCTAATTGAATCTCATTCAGATCAATTGAACTAGATCAGTTCAATTGATGATCACCAGATTCAAACCCTTGTTTGTGTGACCCAGTTAGGTTCAGTTCTGTATGGTAATGGGATATGTCATGATCTCTATCATCGACATCATCGAAACTCCTTTCGATGGATCAGAACTCTTCTGATTCGAACAGCTAGAATGATCGATCATCTAAATCATTCTAATTGCTCCCAAAATCCACCAGTGACACCTAGCAGTATATGGTGGCAACCCATCAGAGCTGAATGCGAACCTCTTGGTGCAGCTACCTGTGTGATTCAGTTCTTCTATCTTGAGCCCCGATCAGATTAGGGTTAAGGTGAACTCGTCAAACCCTAGTCTCTGTCATATGATGTAATCATTCGATTCGAGTCCAATGTGAAAATCTAAATAGAAACTCTTTCTATTATTTCACTCTACCATGGCCATGGATTTCTGGACTTGATTCTCATGATCATCATAGGGCTGCTCCTCTACCACCGAGGTAGATAGATTCCATCTTGATGCAATCCAGTTCCTACAATGAACATGCTATAGCCAACATACACCTCAGGGTTCCATATGGCTAGGAGACCGAGTAATGGTGTAGTCAAACTATAACACCCTCAAGGTGAACTGCCGATGCATCCTCAGGTCAAAGAACCAGACACACTACTGCAGCATCGAGTCAGTCATTGACGAGAAGGTAGACTTCCTAATGACTACTCGAGGTGGTCACGCTCAGTGCCCTCGTTCTCTAACGAGTACCTGTACTCTCGCTCCGGTGTCTCCACACCGTAGACTCAAGACTCATCTACTAAAGAGAAGCGATCGTACACCAACCTTCCGGATCAATCACCATCCTCATGATGATCCTATGGTCAGGAGCTATTTATGAGTTAATAATGATTATTCATGTCTTAAATTTTCAACTCTTGAAAATATGAATTATTATTACCATTAACTCAAAGGATGTATCACAGACACTAAATACACAGGTGTGATAGAAAATAACCCATTTCATTAATTATAGTCAAAATTATAATTTTGCCCCTAGAAGTGTATTACAAGTGTCAGCCAATTCTGGCTTCTAGGGCACTTATATATAACAGTTTAGTTATTTGAAGGAGTCCATCTGAAGGAGAAATTTAGAAGGAGTTTGATTGTTGGAGGAGTTTGACTGAAGGAGAAGTCTGATTGGAGTTTGACTATTGGAGGAGTCTGACTGAACGAGGAGTCTAACTGAAGGAGAAGTTCAGAAGGAGTTCAACTGCTAGAGGAGTCTGATTGAAGGAGAAGTTTGGAAGGAGTTTGACCGTTGGAGGAGTCTGGCTGAAGGAGAAGCTCAGAAGAAGTTCAACTATGGATGAGTCTGGCTGAAGGAGAAGTTCAGAAGGAGTTCAACTATTGGAGGAGTTTGACTGAAGGAGATGTCTGAAAGAAGTTCGACCATTGGAGGAGTTTGGCTGAAAGAGAAGCTCGGAAGGAGTTCAACTGTTGAAGAAGTCTGGCTAAAAGAGAAGTTTAGGAGGAGTTCAACAATTGAAGGAGGCCTGAAGTTTAACCATGGAGACTACTATCGGGCAGGATCCTTCCGAGATCAAGCATCAAGCCGAACTTCGGTAGGAGCAGGTTTATCCCCAACACTAGTCCCCCTACTCCCGAGTTTGTAGTTCAAGGGAAGGGAGTATCGAGTGTGACTACCGAAGTCCCTTTCCATTTCCTACGCTTGTTAGGGCGAGGCATTTCTAGGTGCTTCTATGGTGGCATCAAAGCTTCAAGTCCTCTAGAGACATGGAGGACATTAAAATAGCTTTTGCTCAGGAGGCCTTCATCAAGGGTTTCTAGATCTACTTGGGGTGGGTTGCTAAGAATTTTTTCGAGGTAGATTTGAACCTCCTCATAGAAGAGCCGATGACAGAGCCAATCCTTCATCCCTCGAGGTCAGAGTTGTCCCGACCGACGTTCCTTCTTCTTTAGCCACAGGATCTATCCCGTAGGCTCCTGAACCCATCACTGCAGCGCTCGAGCCTATCCATGGACCGAATGCGAATGAAGATGCTCTGACCACTCCTATGGCTGAGTTGCCTGAGGTCTAGATTCTCGAAGACCATGTAGCTTTCTTTTTCTTTTTTTTTTATGCTGATGTATTTAAAAACATCTAAGTAAATGAAAGATAAATTTTTTTCTAGCCTTACACTTTATGTTGTCATTTTCATGGTTCAGAATGCTCTTGACGACCTAGGTCATGACTTCCCTCTTCCAATTGATGCTGATCCTTTGCCACATGGGGTTCTGATTAAAATGCTGATTAGAAGCTTAAAGAAGGAGATTCACCACTTGAAGAAGTTGAGAAAAATTGAGGATGATCTCCAAGAATCGAGGAAGAATGCTTTAGAGGAGACTATCAAAGTTACCCACCTTAGGAACCTATACAGGAAGGACTCTACCAGTTTCAACATTCGGAATGGTAGCTTTGAGAAAGAAATGGCTGAACTGAGAACAAGCACCAGCAACAAGTCTTGGGAGTTAACGACAAAGATCAGCTCCCTGAAGATCGACCTTACGGTGATGAAGGAAAAAATTCAACTGCTGGAGGGAACTTCGTCATGGTCTACCGATAGGGATCGGTACGATTGGGATTGGTCCAAGAGGTTCTCCGAACTTCATATGTAGCACCATGACACCGAAGCCTAGCATAATGAGTATAAGCTAACTTGGTCGAAGGAAGTGACTAGGCACGAGCATGAGCTCCGGATAGCTAATAGAGAGGTGAGCCATCTCTAGCAACAACTAGCTGATGGTCGATGGGCTATGTCTAGTGGAGAGTCGGAGGAGATTGCCTCCTTGAAGAAGACCATTGGCGAGCTTTCAGAGGCTGTCGAGATGAAGAAAGCTGAAGTTCAATGATTGAAGCTTCAACTGATCTATGAGCATCAAGCCATCCAAGATGCGGAGGTCAAGTCCAAGGTCCTATGGAGGCAGCGATGGGAGCTTGTCCATCGTTGCCTCATGTGAATGCAATGCTCACCTTCGATCCTTCTCTCTCTCTATTTTTTTACTCTTGCTAGGATGAGGTTCTCCTCCTATTCCTAACAAGGCCATAGGGGCGTATTAGGGCCTGTGTCAGGGCCTCTCCCCTCATCCCATCTAAAGTGAACGAGGCTTTCAATTTTGCTCAAGTTAGGACGAGGTTCTCCTCCTATTCCTAACAGGCTGTATGGGTACATTATGGCTGTTGTCAAGGCCTCTCCCCTCATCTCATCTAAAATGAATGAGGCCTTCAACTTTGCTCACGTTAGGACGAGGTTTTCCTCCTGTTCTTAATGGGCTATAGGGGCATATTAGGGGCCGTTGCCAGGGCCTCTTTCCTCATCTCATCTAAAATGAATGAGGCCTTCAACTTTGCTCACATTAGATCGAGGTTCTTCTTCTATTCCTAATGGACTGTAGGGGCACATTAGGGCCATTGTTAGGGCCTCTACCCTCATTTCATCTAAAATAAATGAGGCCTTCGACTTTGCTCACGTTAGGATGAGGTTCTCCTACTATTCCTAACGGGTTGTAGGGGCACATTAGGGCTATTATTAGGGCCTCTCCCCTCGTCTCGTCTAAAATGAATGAGACCTTCAACTTTGCTCACATTAGGATAAGGTTCTTCTTCTATTTTTAATGGGCTGTAGGGGTGGATTAGGGCCATTGTCAGGGCCTCTTCTCTCATCTCATCTAAAATGAACGAGGCCTTCGACTTTGCCCACATTAGAACGAGGTTCTCCTCCTATTCCTAGTGAACTATACGGGCACATTAGGGCCGTTGTCAGAGCCTCTCCCCTCATATCATCTAAAATGAATGAAGCCTTCGACTTTGCTCACGTTAGGATGAGGTTCTCCTCCTATTCCTAACGGACTGTAGGAACACATTAAGGCCATTGTCAGGGCCTCTCCCCTCATCTCATCTAAAATGAACGAGGCCTTCAACTTTGCTCACGTTTGGACAAGGTTCTTCTCCTATTCCTAACGTAGTCGTATTTATTATGAGATTAAGTTCGAGGGGTAGTCCTCCTTTATTACCGATATACAACAAAGATTAGGGTGTTGAAGTAGGAGAATTTCATTAAAATCAAATCATCGATAATACATTCGTAGATTTTTCTAATTCCTTAGTCGAGATAGGTCTGTCCCTCCAAGTTTCTTCAAGTAGTATGTCCCGGGTCGGACGACTTCCGTGACCTTGTAGGGTCCTTTCCAATTTAGGGCAAGCTTTCCTTCGTTCTGAGGCTGAGAGATGGTGGCTCACCGAAGCACTAAGTCCCCCACACTGAATATTTTACCTCTGACTCTAGAGTTATAGTATTGGGCCATCTTTCGCTTGTAAGCTACCATTCGAACTTGAGCTACCTCTCTTTTTTCTTCCATTAGGTCGAGGTTGGCTCTAAGGTCTTGTAGGTTATGCTGATCATTGAAAGCCACTACCCATGTCAATGGAAGCTTAAGTTCGATCGAGATGATTGCCTCTATTCCAAAAGCTAAGACGAACGGTATTTCTCTAGTCGGCAGTCTTTGGGTAGTACGGTATGTCCACAGAACAGGATAAAGTTCATTCGCCCAGGCCCCTCTTGCTCTTTCGAGTGTTGTCTTGATGCCTTGCAATAGGGTTCGATTGGTCACTTTAGGTTCCCCATTTGCCTGCAGGTGAGCTATCGACGTAAAGTGGTGGAAGATATTCAGACCTTCACAGAACTTGGTGAACCTCGTCCTAGTGAAGTGTTGGCCATTGTCTGTTATGATAGTTTGGGGCAGTCCAAATCTATAGATGATCGACATCCAGACGAAGTCCTGTACCTTGGCTTTGGTAATGTTTTTCAGTGGTTCAGCCTCGACCCATTTAGTGAAATAGTCGATGGTGACTAGAAGAAACTTTCGTTGCCCAGATGCCATTAGGAAGGGTCCAAGAATATCCATTCCCCACTGTGCAAATGGCCAAGGAGCACTTAACGGGGCAAGCTTGGTGGCTGGTTGCCTTTGGACATTCACGTTCCTTTGGCAGTGGTCACATCTCCTGATGTAATCAACATAATCACCATGCATAATTGGCCAGTAATATCCTTATCGAAGCAACTTATGAGATAGAGATCTGGCACCCAGATGGCTCATGCAAATTTCCTCGTGCACTTCCTATAGTGCAAAATCGACCTCAGAGGGTCAAAGACACGTCAATAATGGAAGGGAATATGACCTTTTATATAGCTTATTCTCATAAAGAACATACCAGAAGGCTTGGTTTCTCAACTTTCGAGCCTCTTTCAAATCATGAGGTAGAACCATGTCCTTAAAATAAGCGGTCAGTGGGTCAATCCAGCAGGGCTCCTAGCCAACCTGTATGATGGGTTGTGGTTCCTCTGTGCATGGGCATTTCAATGTCTCATAATAAGCTTCTTTCGGAAGCTCATTAAGAGCTAGGGTGGCTAGCTTGGATAGAAGGTTGGCCCTAGCATTTTTCGTTCTCGGAATTTGTCAAATGCTAAAGTTGCCAAAGGCTGAGGTCAAGCTCTTCACCTTCTCAAGATATTTTACCATGCTCTCTCCCCGGGCTTCATAACTGCCGCTGACCTACCCCACGACTAGTTGGGAGTCTCTGCATACCTGAAGCCGATCAGCTCCAGATTCTTTAGCTAACTTAAGCCTGGCTATTAGGACCTCATATTCTACCCCATTGTTTGTCGCCAAAAATTCAAAATGCAGCATGTACTCTATGATGATTCCTTCTGGATTGATCAGGATTAGCCCAGCACCGAAAGCATTGGAGGAGCCATCGACATACAGGGCCCAAAAATCTTCCGAAAGATTCATTCTTTCTTCAGAGGAGGTCGGGTGTAACCATGGAATGTTGGTTTCATTTTGAAGCTCAACATCATCTGGGATGGTACATTCAACTATGAAGTCGGCCAGTGCCTGAGCCTTGATTGCTGGCCGAGATCGATAGTTGATGTCGAACTTTGTTAATTCAATGGCCCATTTTATAATTCTTTCGAAAGCATCTATTTGATGAAGGATCGCTCTGATCGGCTGATCAGTGAGGAGTGTTATAGTATGTCCCTAGAAGTAAAGACGAAGTCTCCTTGTTGTAATCAGAAGAGCATAAGTCAATTTTTTTAATTTTGTATATCTGATCTCGGCAACCCTTAGGATCTGACTTATATAGTAGATTGGTCGCTACACTTTTGCCTCTTCATTGATCAGGACTGTCACTAGTGCCATAGGAGAGATCATGAGGTAGAGAAATAGGTCCTCTCTAGATTTGGGTTTGGCTAGTAGGAGAGGCGAGTTGAGGTAGTTCTTGAGCTCATCGAGTGCCTTTTGGCATTCCTGAGTTCAGTGAAAATTTTTCAATTTTTTGAGAATTTGGAAGAAGGGCATGCAGCATTCGACCGACCTTGAGATAAAATGATTCAAAGATGCCACCTTCCCGATGAAGCACTGAACTTCTTTGATGGACTTCGGAGTGGTCATCTCCTGGATAGCTCGAATCTTCTTCGGATTGGCCTCAATCCCTCATCTCGAGATCATGAACCTCAAAAATTTTTCTGAGGCTATCCTAAAGGCACACTTGGTTGGGTTCAGCTTCATCTTATATTTTCTGAGTGCATCAAAAGCCTCTTCAAGGTTGGCAACATTTTTTATAGACATTCAGCTTTTGACTAGTATCTTATCGACGTAAACCTCAATATTGTGGTCGATCTACTACTTGAAGATTTTATTGATCATGCATTGATAAGTCACACCTGCATTCTTAAGCCCGAAGGGCATGACCCTATAACAATAAAGATCATAGTTAGTAATAAAAGCAGTCTTCTTCTCATCCTTCGGTTCCTCCGAATTTGGTTGAAGCCAGAAAAGGAATCCATGAAGGTGAGGAGCTCATAGCCTGAAGTTGCATCCACCAGTTGGTCGATTCTAGGCAAAAGGTAGCTATCTTTTGGGCAGGCCTTGTTCATCTTCTTAAAGTTGATGTACATCCTCCACTTGCCATTGGCCTTCTTGACCAGGATCATGTTAGAGACCCAAGTCGAATAGCTGACTTCTTGAATAAATCCGACATTAAGAAGCTTGTCGACTTCTTTTACTATTGCCTTCTACCTTTCTGGTGCATGGCTCCGAACTCTTTCTTTCACTGGTCGATGCTTGGGATCAACGACCAGCCGATGTTCCATAACCTGGACATCAATCTTAAGTATATCCATCAAAACCCAGGCGAAGACGTCGGCATTCCTCCGTAAAAAGGTGATGAGTTGCTCCCAAACTTCATCTTCCAGATTGGAGCGAATTTGCACCATATGCTCCGCATTCCCGTCATTCAGTGGGATGATCATAAGATCTTCTATGGGCTCGCCCCATTCTTCGATAAGGTCATCATGGGCATCAAGCCCGTCAACTGGGCAAGGGTCAAGTCGAGTGCCATTTTGTAAGGCGATGGAGTAGCAGTGCCAGGCTAGTGCTTGATCGCCTCTGATTTCACCTATTTCATTATTTGTTGGGAATTTTATCTTTAGATAATAGGTCAACACCACAGCTCGTAGTGCATTCAAACCAGGTTGGCTGAGGATTGTACTATAATTGGAGGAGGCTTTCACCACCAAAAAGTTGACCCATGCCTTAGCCTGCTTTGGATATTGCCCTGCAGTCACGGCTAGAGTTATCATTCCTTCCACTAGCATAGTGTCGCCAGTGAAGCCGACCAATGGAGAGCTCATGGGTCCCAAGCGATTATCGGATATGGACATTTTAAAGAAAGCATCATAATACAGAATGTTAGTGAAACTTTCATTATCTACTAAAATGGAGCGTACATCATAATCAATAATGTTTAAAGAGATTACAACCGCATTGTTCTGTGGGAACTGGACTCCTCGGGCATCCTCATTGGTGAAAGTGATGGGCTCCTCAGTCCTTCATCTCTTCTCAGGCTCAGTTGATTCGCTAGTCTCCCCACGCTGAAGTCCCCCAGAGATGGAGTTAATAATGCCAATTAGAGGCCGATCTTCTCGCTGCTCCTCGCCCCTCAGTGGTTCTGATGGTGGGGGTGCTCTCAATCGATCCTCCCATCCTTTCGACCGACGTCATAGGAACCGGCCATGCCTACCGTGCCTGATGAGCTCCTTGATCTCATCTTGGAGCTGAATGCACTCTTCTATATCGTGATCATGATCACGATGGTAGAGGCAGAACTTGCTAGGATTATGCTTGTCAGGATGAGTGCGCATCATTTTCGATCTCGACAGTTGCTCCCTGATCTACATCAGTACTTTGATTTTTACAGCATTGAGAGGGGCATAGCTGTGGAATCTTCTGAAGGGAGAGCTCTGTCATGCCCTTCTATCCGGGCTTCTTTACCTTTGGGCCTGGGTAGGAGTTCGAGCCCGCTTATGCTCCAGAGAAGTTTGAAAGCATGGCTGAGCTCTGCTCGATTTCTCTTCAGCCGCTGGCACATTCGGTTTGTCCACCTATCACTCCTAGGCAGCTTCATTATCCCTAGCCTTAAAGGCCTCCTCAACTCGAGCATAATCTTCAGCCCGAGCTAGCATATCGGCAAAGTTCCTAAGATACTTCTTCTCTAGAAAGAATAGCAAATCATTCTTCTAAAGGCCTTCTTGAGTGTGGCCATTATAATAGACTGATCTAGGTTTCAGACCTCCAATGCAGCAGCATTTAATCAGATGACATAAGTTTGGATAGATTCTCCCTTCTTCTGCTTGATATTCATCAGGCAGTCTGAAACTTGACGGGGACATTGGCTACTAATGAAAAAATCCACAAACTGATGCCTTATTTAATTGAAAAAAAAGATGGTACCTGACTTAAGGGCCGAATACCAATTTCTGGTGGCTTCCTTGAGGGTGAACGAGAAAGCCCAGCACAAAATGACGTCTGACACACCATGGAGTAGCATCATTATCTAGAAGGCCTCTAGGTGGTCGACTAGATCGTGGTCCCATCTTAACTCTCAAATTGAGGGAGCTTAAAGTTCAGCAGGATTGATTCTTACATAATCTTCTAAGAAAAAGAAGGGTCAGTGCAAATATCGTTACCGTGGGAGGAGGAAGCATGATGGAGTTCTTCGATTCGTTGCCTCATTTTCTTGAGCCTTTGATCCAGGAGATCTTCATGGTCATTGATCTCCAAGGTTTTCTGATGGAACGGGGGCAAAGCTCCCCCCAGAGTCAAGTCATAGTCTGAGCAAGGGCTCTCTACCCTCTGCTTCCCTTTTTTAGGGGTTGTCGACCGACTAACCCAAGTCGGTCACCCCCAGATCGGGTTCTCTGGCTTCAGAGAAACCTGCCCTGATCGAGATGGTGTCGGAGATGGCTGCTGCTACCGCATGGCCTACACTACTTCAGTGAGGTCGTAGACCTGTTGGACCAATAGATCGAACTGCACCATGTCCACCGTTGCAGGCAATGGGGCTTGAGATGCAGGAGATGAAACAGGGCCAGGAAGATCTAAATGAGATCTGACCATGGAGGCGGTTGACCATCGGGTTGAAGTCTTTCTAGAGGGCATCCTCAAGAGGTCGAGAGGAAAAGTAGGACTCTGGTTGACATTAAGAGGAATCTTTGCCACGTATTCCTTCAAGAATAAGGAAACCTCAATAACTTGAGGCCCTTCCTCTAGGACCAATCCTGTTGGCATAAAATCTAACCATCACCAGAGTCAAAGCTGAATTTGGAGAGGATGAGGTCACCGTCCGAACCTGCAAAATAAGTCTCATTGAAAGTCTGGGGTGGTGGCTCCGGCAAGATCCTCCAATAATCAAGTCAGCTCTTTTGGCCAACCAAAATAGAATACGTAAAGAGATTCTAGCAGAGTTTTTAGGAAGAGAAGGAGAGCTTTTTTCCCTTTTGAAAGTGTATCTAGAGGGTTCCTTATATGGATGGAGGCTGAAACAAATTGATAGTGACAGCCATAACCATTCGATAGTGGGTCATTCAGGGCTAGGTAGAGTTTGTTATGGGGGATAGTGTTTGTTGTCACGATGTGCGAGCCCGTCGGGGTCCAACGGTCGAAGCTCAGATGGGAGAGATTGATGGTTCTTTTGGCTATATCAAGGATGAGTGCTGAGGTCCTCTAGGGCTGTTGGATGGAGTTCAGAGGGAGTTTAGCTATTTGAAGGAGTCCGTATGAAAGGAGAAATCTGGGAGCAGCTCGACTGTTAGAGGAGTCTGACTGAAGGAGATGTTCGATAGGAGTTCGACTGTTGGAGGAGTCTAGCTTGCTTGATATTAGGGAGTCCGAACCTCGGCAGGGACATCGACTACTAACGAAATAAGCCACAAACTGATGGCTCATTTGATCAAAGGAAAAGATGGTATCTGGCTTTAGGACTGAATACCAGTTTTTGGTGGCTCCCTTGAGGGTGGACAGGAAAGTCTGGCACAAAATGGCATCTGGCACACTATAGAGCAGCATCATTATTCGAAAGACCTCTATGTGGTCGATCGGATTGGTGATCCCATCATAACTCTCAAACTGAGGGAGCTTGAAGTTTGGTTGGATTAGTTTTTGCATAAACTTCTTAGAAAAAGGAGGGTTAGTGCAAATATCATTACCATGGGAGGAGGGAGCATGATAGAGTTCTTCGATTCATCGGCTCACTTTCTAGAGCCTTTGATCTAGAAGATCTTCACGGTCGTTGATCTTCAGGGTTTTCTAGTGGAATAGGGGCAAAGCTCCCCATGGGGTCGAGTCATGGTTCAAGCAAGGGCTCTCTACCCTCTGCTTCCCTTTTTTAGGGGTCGCCAGCTGACTGACCCAAGTCGACCACCCTTAGATCGGGTTCTCTAGCTTTTGAGAAACCTGCTTTGGCTGAGATAGCACCGAAGATGGCTGCTGCTGCCATATGGCCTGCACTGCTTTAATGAGGCTGCAGACCTACTGGACCAGCAGGTCGAACTGTACCGTATCCACCATCGCAGTTGGTGGGGCTTAAGATGTAGGAGATGAAACAGGGGTGGAAAGATCTGGATGAGATCTGGCCGCGAAGGCGATTGACTGTCGGGTTGAAGCCTTTCTAGGGGGCATCCTTGAGAGGTCGTGAGGAAAAGTAGAACTCTAGCTGGGATGAAGAGGGATCTCCACCATGTATTCCTTCAAGAATAATGGAACCTTAATAACTTGAGGCCCTTCCTCTAGCGCTAATCCTGTTGGTGCGAAATCTGGCCATCGCTGGAGTCAAAGCTGGATTTGGAAAGGATGAGGTCACTATCGAGACCTGCAAAATAAGTCTCATCCAGAGTCTGGGGTGGTGGCTCCGGCAAGACCCTCCGATAATCAAGTCAGCTCTTTCGGCCAACAGAAATAGAATATGTAGAGAGATTCTAGCAGTATTTTTAGGTAGATAAGGAGCTTTTTTGCTTTTGAAAGCATATCTGGAGGGTCTCTTATATGGATGAAGCCTGTAACAAACTACTAGTGATAGCCATAACCGTTCGGTAGTAGGCCGTTCAGGGCCACATGGAGTTTGTTATGGGCGATAGTGTTTGTTATCGTGGTGTGCGAGCTCGTTGGGGTCCAACGGTCAAAGCTCGAATGGGAGAGATTGATAGTTCTTTTTGCTATATCTAGGATGAGTGCTGAGGTCCTCTGGGGCTACTAGATCGAGTTTGGAGGGAGTTTAGCTATTTAGAGGAGTCCGTCTGAAGAAAAAATCTGGGAGGAGCTCGACTGCTGGAGGAGTCCAGCTGAAGACGAAGTTCGATATGAGTTCAACTTTTGGAGCAGTCCGATTGGAGGAGTCTGGCTGAAGAAAAAGTTCGATAGAAGTTCAACTGCTGGAGGAGTCCGATTGAAGGAGAAGTCTGGATGGAGTTTGACCATTGGAGGAGTTCGATTGAAGGAGAATCTCGGAAGGAGTTCAACTATTGGAGGAGTCTGATTGAAGGAGAAGTTTGGAGGGAGTTCAACCATTGGAGGAGTCTGGCTAAAGGAGAAGTTCGGAAGAAGTTCAATTATTGGAGGAGTCTAGCTGAAGGAGAAGTTTGGGTGGAGTCCGACTGTTGGAGGAGTCCGCTTGAAGGAGAAGCCTGGAAGGAGTTCGATCGTTGGAGCAGTCCGGCTGAAGGAGAAGTCTGGAAGGAGTTCGACCATTGGAGGAGTCCAACTGAAGGAGAAGCCTAGAAGGAGTTCAACTATTGAAGGAGTTTGATTAAAAGAGAAGTTAGAAAGGAATTCAACTATTGGAGGAGGCCCGAAGATTAACCATGGAGGCTGCTGCTGGGCGGGATCCTTCTGAGATCAAGCATCCAGTCGAACTTTGGGGATAAATCCACTCCTATCGAAGTTCATCTGGATGCTTGATCTCAGAAGGATCCCGCCTGCCAGTAGCCTCCATGGTTAAACTTCAAGCCTCCTCCAACAATTGAACTCCTCTCGAACTTCTCTTTCAGCTAGACTTCTTCAATAGTTGAACTCCTTATGGGCTGCTCCTTCAGTCGAACTCCTCTAATGGTCGAACTCCTTCCAGACTTCTCCTTCAACTGGACTCCTCCAATAGTTGAACTCCTCCTAAACTTCTTTTTCAGCCAAACTCCTCCAATAGTCGAACTCCTTCTGAACTTCTCCATCAGCCAAACTCCTTCAATAGTTGAACTCCTCTAGAACATCTCCTTCAGCTAGACTCCTCCAATAGTCAGACTCCTTCCGAACCTCTGCTTCAGCCAGACTCCTCTAATAGTTGAACTTCTTTCGAGCTTCTCCTTTAGCCGAACTCCTTCAATGATCAAACTCCTTTCAGACTTCTTCTTCAACTGGACTCCTCCAATAGTTGAACTCCTCCCGAACTTCTCCTTCAGTCAGACTCCTCCCTCAGCCAGACTCCTCCAACAATTAAACTCCTACTGGACCTTTTCTTCAGCCAAACTCCTCCAACAGTCGAGCTCCTCCCAAATTTCTCCTTCAGATGGACTCCTCCAAATAGCTAAACTCCCTCCAAACTCCATCTAGTAGCCCCAAAGGACCTCGGCACTCATCCTCAATATAGCCAAAAGAATCATCAATCTCTTCCATCCGAGCTTCGGCCGTTGGACCCCGACGGGCTCGTATGTCGTGATAACAGACACTATCTCCCATAACAAACTCCACATGGTCTTGAACGGCTCACTATCGGATGGTTATGGCTATCACTATCAGTTTGCTACAGGCTCCATCCATATAAGGGACCCTCTAAAAATGCATTCAAAAAGGAAAAAAGCTCTCCTTCTCTTTCTAAAAACTCTACTAGAATCTCTCTATGTATTCCATTTTTATTGGCCGAAAGAGCTGACTTGATCGTCGGAGGATCTTGCTGGAGCCACCATCCCAAACTACGGATGAGACTTATTTTGCAAATCTCAATGGTGACCTCATCCTCTCCAAATCTAGCTTCGACTCCGACGACGGCCAGATTTCGTGCCAACAGGATTGGCGCTAGAGGAAGGGCCTTTAGTTATTAAGGTTTTCTTATTCTTGAAGGAATACATTATGAAGATCCCTCTTCATCCCAGCTAGAGTCCTACTTTTCCTCTCAACCTCTTGAGGATGCCCCCTGGAAAGGCTTCAACCCGATGGTCAATCGCCTCCATGGCCAGATCTCATCCAGATCTTCTCGTCCTTATTTCATCTCCTGCGTCTCAAGCCCCACCGCCCGTGATGATGGACACGATGCAGTTCGACCTGCTGGTCCAGTAGGTCCATGGTCTCACTGAAGTAGTACAGGCCATGCGGCGGCAGTAGCCATCTCTGGCACCATCTCGATCGGAGCAGGTTTCTCGGGAGCCAGAGAACTGAAGGGAAATTTCTGATTTTCTGGGTCAGATTCATTCAGATTTGATCGGATCAAGAGAGATATTTCAAAAATTTCTTCCATGTATCTAGATCTGATCGAAGATATTTAAGATCTAATTTTATAGATCTAATAAATGAAAATAAAAATAAATTAAATTTGATTTAATTTGTACCTTGATGTTGGGTAATCAGATTACCCTTTGATGATCCTACTGATTGCCTGAGGTTCTGGATCTACCCACGTAAGTGCCTGACCTCTACGAATATCCACTTAGACTGGATCTGGAGATCTTCTCCTTCTTTATCATCTCTCCAAATATTAGATCTAGATCTGATTTGGATGATCTTCAAAACTTCTTTTGAAGATCTGCAGTCGTCTCTGCAGCAGTGCTGCCTTCTTCCTTTCTCGTCAGCTTTCCCTTGCTTGGATCGCACCGAACTAGAGCCCAAAATTCCTTAGGCATGGAGAGGAGAGAGAGGACCAGAAGTTGGCATGGAGGAGGGAGAGGAGTAGTCTTGGGGTGTGGGCTAAGAGAGAACTCTATAAAAGTTGGGCGTAGATAGGGTTTATACAAATCCTATGTGCCATGCAATGCCACATCATCTCGGCCAATTACATTGCTTCATGCAATCAGATGTAAATCTGATTGATGAAATGACATCACCTAATCCAATCAGATGAGAGCCCCTTCAATGCATCCTTAGGAGGCACCAAGACTGGTCAAAGCTGAGCCTTAGGCACCTTCCTAAGTTGATTCCAAGAAGCAACCTGGAGTCCAATCTGTATGGGACTCTAGGCATCCCTATCCATGGACGCATGCCTCCCTAGGCATGCACCTCCTCTTTTCCAATTTCTAGCAAGGGGACAAGCCCCTATCTACTCTCCTATGGGTGCATGACACATGGGCAGATGTCTAAGTGTCAAAGGTCAATGTTTGACCAAAGTCAAAAGATAAGAATTAGCAGGTAATAGAAAATGGCAGGTGTTGTCTCAAATTTATCTCATAAATTAGGACAACCCTTTTCTGATCTAGACAAGCTCTAGTCAAACTAAGTAAAGGTACCTGAGTGAGCACAAATATATTTGGCTCAGTCAAGACAACTTTTGATGATAGTAGAAGGAGAACGTTAGGCTCAATCGTATGCTAGCACAATTTTCTTTAACCTAATTGAATCTTATTCAAATCAATTGAACTAGGTTAGTCCAATTGATGATATCCAGATCTAAATTCTTATTTATGTGATCCAGTTAGGTTTAGTTCTATATGGTAATAGGATATGTCATGATCTCTATCATCAACATCATCGAAACTCCTTTTAATGAATAAGAACTCTTTTGATTCAGACAACTAGAATGATCGATCATCTAAATCATTCTAATTGCTTCCAAAATCTACCAATGACATCTAGCAGTATATGGTGGCAACCCATCAAAACTGAAAACGAACCTCTTGGTGTAGCTACTTGTGTGATTAAGTTCTTCTATTTTGAGCCTCGATCAGATTAGGATTAAGGTAGACTCGTCAAACCCTAATGTCTGTCATATGATTTAACCATTTGATTCAAGTCCGATGTGAAAACCTTAATAGAAACTCTTTCTATTATTTCACTCTGCCATGGCCATGGGCTTATGGACTTGATTCTCAAGATCCTCATAGGACTGCTCCTCATCCACCGAGATAGATAGATTCCTTCTTGGTGCAATCCAATTTCTACAATGAACATGCTATAGCCAACATACGCCTCAGGGTTTCGAACGGCTAGGAGACTGAGTCATGGTGTAGTCAATCTATAAGATCCTTAAGGAGAACTGCCGATGCATCTCAGGTCAAAGAACCAGACACACCACTGCAGCTTCGAGTCAGTCATCGACGAGAAGGTAGACTTTCTTATGACTGCTCGAGGTGGTCACGCTCAGTGCCCTCGTTCTCTAACAAGTACTTGTACTCTCACTCCTATGTCTCTACACTGTAGAGTCAAGACTCATCTACTATAAAAAAGTAATTGTACACCAACCTTCTGGATCAATCACCATCCTCATGATGATCCTACGGTCAGGAGCATTTTATGAGTTAATAACAAAAATTCATGTCTTAAATTTTTAACTTTTGAAAATATGAATTATCATTACCATTAACTCAAGGGATGTATCATAGATACTAAATGCATATTTGTAATAAAAAATAATCCATTTTATTATTTATAGTCAAAATTAGAATTTTGTCCCCAGAAGTGTATTATAAGTGTCAGCTAATTCAGACTTCTAGGACACAAATATCTAACAAACTCCTACTTGACCTAAAGCCAATTGACTACAAATCTAAGTCCCATCTTCTCAAGCTGGACTTCGATCTTTTGTTGGCCTAACAACTTTATAAGAAGATCCACCACATTATCTGTGGAGTCGACTCTCTTGACCTTGACGTAATCCTTCTCGAGGTAATCACGGATGAGGTGGTATCGCCGTTCGATGTGCTTGGATTTCTGGTGAGACCTTAGCTCTTTAGCTAAAGCTATGGCACCATTGTTGTCGCAGTACAGAGGAATGGCATCTGATGGCATCACTCCAATCTTTGCGGCAAACTTTTTGTACCAAAATGCCTCCTTCGCAGTTTCTGATGGAGCAATGTATTCTACTTCCATGGTGGAATCCGCCATCATAGTTTGCTTAGAACTTTTCCATCTGACAGCTCCACCATTACATATAAACAAACTCCCAGATGTCAACTTTCGATCATCTATATCGGACATAAAATCCAAGTTTGTATATCCTTAGACTTTGAGTTCTCCATTACCAAAGACCAACAACATATCCTTAGTTCTTCTTAAGTACTTAAGGATATATTTCACAGAAGTCCAGTGTTCTTCACCTGGATTCAACTAATATTTGCTTGTAACACTCATAGCATGGGCCATATCGGGTCGTGTACATAACATGGCATACATGAGGCTCCCTATTGCTGAAGCATAAGGGATCTTGCTCATGCGTTCTATTTCCTCAGGTGTGCTAGGGCACATCTTCTTGGAAAGATTAATACCATGTCTGAAGGGTACTAATTCACTCTTAGAGTTTTCCATACTAAACCTCTTCAGCATTTCCTCTATGTACATCTTCTGTGAAAGTCCTAGCATCCATTCGGTCTATCTCTATAGACCTTAATTCCTAGAATAAAGGATGCTTCACCTAGGTATTTCATAGAGAATTCTTTGGATAACCATATTTTAACTATGGTCAACATGGAAATATCATTCCTAATAAGGAGGATATCATCCACGTATATTACGAGGAAGATAATGAGGAAGATAACGGTGCTCCCACTGACCTTTTGGAAGATGCATGGCTCCTTCTCATTTTTGATGAAACCAAATAATTTGATCACGTCATTAAAATAAGTATTCTAGCTCTGAGATGCTTGCTTAAGTCCATATATGGACCTTTGCAGCTTGCATACATTGTGATCAGCATTACTGGATGTGAAATCTAGCGGCTGTTCCATATAGAAATCTTCCTTAAGATATCCATTTAAGAATGCCGTTTTCATGTCCATTTGCCATATTTTATAATCAAAATAGGCTGCAACAGTAAGCAATATGCGAATGGATTTTAGCATAGCTACTGGCGAAAAAGCATCCTGATAGTCAATGCCTTCATGTTGACTATAGCCTTTTGCCATTAATCTAGCTTTGAATATCTCCACATTTTCATCTGCACCAATCTTTTTCTTGTAGATCCATTTATACCCAATAGGTACTATATCTTCTGATGGATCTACCAAGGTCCAGACTTGGTTTGAGTGCATTGAGTCAATTTTTGACTTCATTACCTCTAGCCATTTCTTAGAGTCGATATCCAATATCACCTCATTATAGATTTTGGGATCATCACCATGAACCCCATTATCTATGAGGAATATTTTCTCTACTTCCTCTAAAATGGTACCTAAGTACCTCTTAGGGGGACGGAAAATCCTTTTTGATCTACGAGGTGGAGGAGGTAGTGATTGTATTGGCTCAACCTAATTTGGTTTCAATTGGTCCTTAGCTCGTTGTTCTTGTGAGACTTTCTTATCGAGCTTGATATGCTTTCCAATGCCATCATCTTGAATAAACTATTTTTCAAGAAAGATAGTATATCAACTCACAATCACATTATGATCTTCTGGAATGTAGAAATAATATCCTAATGATTCTTTAGGATATCCTATAAATTAAGCTTTAAAGGACTTGAAGTCTAACTTGTCCGCTTGTTGTCTTTTGACATGAGCCGGACAATCCCAAATTCTGAGATGACTTAGACTTGGTTTTTTACCATGCCATATCTCATACAGTGTGGTAGGAATGATTTTAGAAGAAATCCTATTCAGTAAATATATTGCAGTTAACAAAGAGTATCCCCAAAGATAATCAGGAAGGTTTGTGAAGCTCATAATGGATTGGACCATATCTAATAGGATCCGATTCCTCCGTTCTGAAATTCCATTGAGTTGAGATGTTCCAGATGGAGTCCATTGAGAGACTATGCCATTTTTCCTGAGATAGTTTAGAAATTTTTGACTAAGGTATTCACCTCCTCGGTCTGATCGAAGAATCTTAATGAATTTTTTAGTTTATTTTTCTACTTCATGTCTGAAATTCTTAAACTTTTTAAAAGCTTCAGACTTGTGTCTCATAAGATACACATACCCATACCTAGATAGATCTTTGGTAAAGATAATGAAGTAGACATAATTGCCTCTAGCCGGCACATCAAATGGGCCACACACATCAGTATATATTAGGACAAGAAGATTCATGGCCCTTTTTCCATGTCCTATAAAAGGGAGCTTAGTCATTTTGCCATGAAGACAAGATTCACAAATTGGATATGACTCAAAAGTCAATAGACTCAATAGCCTGATTTTCTCCAATTTGTTAACCCTATCTTTTGCTATATGACCTAGTCTTAGGTTCCATTGATACCTATCATTTGGACTATCCCTAGGTCATTTCATGGTATTCATATTTCACTCGATATTAAAAATAGATACATCAATATGTAACTGATAAAGACCATTAATAAGAAAACCACTTGCAATTTTTTTTTTTTTCATAAAGAATATTACAATGGTCCTTAAAAAAACTAATTACATAGCCTTCTAGTGCTAGACATGAAACAGAAATCAAATTTCTGCTTGCTGCAAGGACATAACAACAATCTTTTAAAACTAAGTCTAAACTAGATGGTAGTTGAAGAGGGTATGTTCCCACCGCCATGGTAGCAACTCTTGCTCCATTTTCGATGCGTAGGATCATCTCACCATCCCTTAGCCTCCTGCTATACTCAAGACCCTGCATGGAAGTGCACAAATGAGCACTAAAACCAGAGTCAAGCACCCAACTGGATGCAGAAGAAATCATAAGGTTAGACTCAATAACGAGCATACCTTTAGAAGGACCTGCCTCCTTCTTATTCTTTAGGATGGCTAGGTAAGTAGTGCAATTTTGTTTTCATTGGCCATCATTGTTATAATGGAAATACTTTTCTTTGTCAGCAGCCTTCTTCTTCAGCTCTATCTTTTTCTTCTTTCCTCCTTCCACCTTTTGCTTTTTCACAGACTTTTTTTTACTTTTCAAAAGACTTTCTTTTGGAAGAAGTCTGTTCCATAGCGAGCACTGAGCCTTTAGAACCTTTCGTAGAAAGCTCAGCAGTAACCAGCATATTCATAAGTTTGGTCAGAGAATTTTGAAGTTTATGCATATGGTAGTTTATGATGAACTGCCCATATGCATCAATTAAGGATTGTAGAATTATATCATTCTATAGATTCAGATCCAATTTTACTTCGAGCTTCTTAAGCTCTTCCAAGTCCTTGATCATCATCAGACAATGATCTTGGACTGACTGCTCAACATGCATTTTAGTCTTGAAAAGTCATTTAGTGACTTGATACTTGGCTGCGCGACTCTGTTCACCAAACATCTCTTATAGGTAAGTCAACATTTCGTGGACAGTCCTGATATCTTCATGTTGGCACTGAAGCTCATTAGACATCAAGCCCAACATGTAGTATCTGGTCTTGTTATCTTCATTCGTCCACTTTTCAAGAGATGCTCTCTATTCAACGGATGGATGAGCTGGTAAGGTGGGAGGGTCTTGATCCAACACATGAGTTAACTTCTCAAAACCCAAAATAATTTTGAAGTTTTAGAGCCAATCCTTGTAATTGGGTCTGGTCAGTTTATGGGTGCCCAGGATACGTGCTAGTAGGTTGGACGCAGACATTTTTCTGTAGAGAGTTAAAGTTTTTAGTTAGATATTGTATTAAGACTTGATCAATTTATTTAGGAGTTTTATTTTTAAACAAATTAACTCCCACTATTTTCTCAGATCCCTATACCCCCTCTGTAGAGATGCAAAAATCTCCATGATTAATGATTTCTTATGGGTGGTGCGGTTCCACCAATTGACACATCACCTCACCTAATAGTTATTGGTGATGGGTTAGCCAATAGGTGAACAACTCTTGTTCAATGATTCTTTAATCATGGTGCACCTAAACTTTGTCTTTAATTCATGGATCTCACCGTGCCCAGAATATTGATTCACTCCTTAGTTAAGTTAGATCCACCATTTGCATAGATTGGATTTCTAATTGAGTCTCTCACCATATCCAAAATATTGAGCCCAATCCATCCTTCAGCCTGTAGTATCCAATGCCTAATAGACATGGTTGCATCTTTCCGATACAACTGAACCACTACAATCAGTCGAGAACAATCAACCCTAAGAAGGGCTTGCATATCTACAATGGTGAAAGACCTTAGACTTAATCTTTTCTTAGTAAGATTTGATTTAGGTCTCACTAAACTAGACTTGACATAGTCAAAACCATTATGACTAACCTAGTGACATGGGTTAGCTCGGATTATTTACCACCTCAGATCAGAACTGAGCCAATAAATATGGCCAGGTAAGTGAGACCAGTGGAAGGGATATGCCATTAACTCGACAAGAATGTATTCGAGTCGAGTAGCTCCCAATTAAAAATCAGTTGGTCGTATCTGCCAAACTTACCTTAGACACCAAATTGTTGAGCTAGAATCAATTGGGCTAGTCTACAATCCAGACTCTAACCACTGAGCCTAATTAGGTCTTAGCTTAATCGATCAGTCATGTGACTTGATCTTGACCCAGACTTAATCCTATTAGGCAGGTGAATTTAAGTACTGTTGATCCCATCTAAGCAACTCTTAATTCGGTTTGATCAACTGCTTAGACCTAATTGAGCTACCCAAGCCCAAACCCAATACTATGAATATGTCTTAGATCTAAAATTCTCAATTTTAGACCTAACTAATATTTCATAATCTTAATTCTTAATTAAGTTTAAGGTTCATAAATAAAATATGTATATTAAATCCTAGGATTTCAGGATCTAGAATTTTGCGGAAAGTAAGTTCTTGATTTTTGATTAAGAATGAACGCGCAGCACCCCTACACATCATAAGAATACCCCATCAAATGAAAGGAGAGGGTATTTAAATCCTACTTTATTCTTATGATCGGATGACCAAGGGGAGCGCCTTAATCAGAAATATAAAAAACTACAAAACTAGTTAGAACTACATCATATATCTCATATACAAAAATTAATCTAACTATAAACATATTTTGTATACATCTCATGTATCATATCATGCATATTTTTAGATCTAAATTATTCCATAATTATCTAAAAAATTAGATTTAAATTGATTGCATTAAAATAAATTCTAATCTAGACAATTATGTAGAACTATTCTACAACTAGTCTAAACATGCATTCATTATATCTCATATGATCCAAAAATTAAATAATTTTATTTACTATTTTTTAGATCTTATTATAATATGTATAACATCAAAAAATAGTAAATAAATAGATCTAAAATCATAACTTAATTAAATTAAATTATGAACATGCAAGACTATGTATAGAACTATTTTATTTTACAATTGTTAGATATATGTGCCCTAGAAGCCAAAATTGGCTGACACTTGTAATACACTTGTAGGGATAAAATTATAATTTTTGACTATAATCAATAAAATAGATTATTTTCTATCATATATGTGTATTTAGTGTCTGTGATACATCCTTTGAGTTAATGGTAATGATAATTCATATTTTCAAGAGTTGAAAATTTAAGACATGAATAATCATTATTAACTCATAAAATGCTCTCGACCATAGGATCATCATGAGGATGGTGATTGATCCAGAAGGTTGGTGTACAATCACTTCTCTTTAATAGATGAGTCTTGAGTCTACGGTGTGGAGACACCGGAGCGAGAGTACAGGTACTCGTTAGAGAACGAGGGCACTGAGCGTGACCACCTCGAGTAGTCATTAGGAAGTCTACCTTCTCATCAATGACTGACTCGATGCTGCAGTGGTGTGTCTGGTTCTTTGACCTGAGGTGCATCGGCAGTTCACCTTGAGGGTGTTATAGTTTGACTACACCATAACTCGATTTTCTAGCCATTCAAAATCCTGAGGTGTATGTTGGCTATAGCATGTTCATTGTAGGAACTGGATTGCATCAAGATGGAATCTATCTACCTCGGTGGTAGAGGAGTAGCCCTATGATGATCATGAGAATCAAGTCCAGAAGCCCATGGCCATGGTAGAGTGAAATAATAGAAAGAGTTTCTATTTAGGTTTTCACATCGGACTTGAATCGAATGATTACATCATATGACAGAAACTAGGGTTTGACGAGTTCACCTTAACCCTAATCTGATCGGGGCTCAAGATAGAAGAACTTAATCACACAGGTAGCTGCACCAAGAGGTTCGCATTCAGCTCTGATGGATTGCCACCATATACTGCTAGGTGTCACTGGTGGATTTTGGGAGCAATTAGAATGATTTAGATGATCGATCATTCTAGCTGTTCGAATCAGAAGAGTTCTGATCCATCGAAAGGAGTTTCGATGATGTCGATGATAGAGATCATGACATATCTTATTACCATATAGAACTGAACCTAACTGGATCACACAAATAAGGGTTTGAATCTGGTGATCATCAATTGAACTGATCCAGTTCAATTGATCTGAATGAGATTCAATTAGGTTCAAGAAAATCGTGCTAGCACTCGATTGAACCTAACGTTCTTCTTTTACTATCATAAATAGTTGTCCTGACTGAGCCAAAGGAGTTTGTGCTCGATCAGAGGCCTTCACTTGGTCTGACTGAGCCTGTCTAGGTCAGAAAAAGGTTGTCTTATTTTGTAAGATAATACCTGCCATTTTTGGTCACCTGCCATTTTTCATCCTTTGACTTTGGTCAAAAGTTGACCTTTGACTGGTCAAATATTGACCATTGATACTTTGACTTCTGTCCACATGTCATGCACCTATTGAAGAGCTAGTGGGGCTTGTCCCCCTGCCAGAAACTGGCAAGGAGAAGGGTGCACGCCACCCTTGGCGTGCGCCCAAGCTTGAGGCACCCAGGAGTCCCTGTTGGATAGGGACTCCATCTCCTTATTGGATTCTGATCAGACTCCTCCTAAGAACCAATTTTGACTGGTCTTAGGCACCATCTAAGGATGAATCCAAGGGACTCTATTCTCACCAATCAGATTTAGATTTGATTCCACAAAGGGTTGTGATTGGTTGGGATGAAGAGGAGTTGGATCACGCATAGTCTATAAATAAGACCCTACGCCCAACTCAGAAAAAAGAATAATTCTCTATGCCCCAAGGCTGCCTCTCTCTTCCTCCTCCATGCCAAGTTCATCTTCTCCCTCTCATCTCCACACCCAAAGAAGTTTGGGATCTCAGTTGGTGCAATCTAGGAGAGTGAAAGGCAATAGAAAGCTAGAAGGCTGCGCTGCTGCAAAGGACAACTGCTGAACTTCGAAAGCTATTTTGAAGATCCTCCAAATCATATTTAGATCTATTTTTTGGAGACATGATAGAGAAGAACAGGATCTTTAGATCTAGCTTGAGTGGATACCAGTACAAGCCAGGCACTTGCATTGCTAGATCCAGAACCTTCCACTGCTTACAGCATCATCAATGGGTAATAGGATTACCCTACATCAAGGTAAATTAAATCTAATTTAATTTATTTATATTTTATTTTAATTATTATAATAATAAAAATTAGATCTAAAATATCTCAGATCTAATTTGGATCAAAGAAAATTTTTTTTAAATATATCTCTTGATCCGATCAGATCTGAATGAACCTGATCTGGGAAATCAGGATTTCCCTTCAACTGGTATCAGAGCCAGGTTCTAAAGTATTTAGATCTGATTTTAAATTTATTTTAATCAAAAAATAAGTAATTTTAGATGTCACATGAGATGTGATCAGATCTAAAATCAGATAAATTAAAATTAAATGATTTGGATCTAAGATTAGAAAATATGCATGACTAGTTCTAAAATAGAATAGTTCTATAGAATAGTCTTGCATGTTTATAATTTAATTTGATTAAATCATATTTTAGATCTATTTATTTATTATTTTTTAATATTATAATTATTATAATAAAATCTAAAAACTAATAAATAAAAATTATTTAATTTTAACATCATATGAGATATGATTGATGCATGTCTAGACTAGTTGTAGAATAGTTCTACATAGTTGTCTAGATTAGAGTTTATTTTGATAAGATCAATTTAAATCTAATTTTTTAGATTATTATGAGATAATTTAGATCTGAAACATGCATGATTCGATACATGAGATGTATGCAAAATATGCCATGATTAGATCTAATTTGTATATGAGATATATGATATAGATCTAAAACTATTTTGTAGTATTACATGTTCCTGATTAAGGCGTTCCTCTTAGCCGTCCGATCATAAGAATGAAGAAGGATTTAAAAGGCCCTCTCCTCCCATTCGATGGGGTGTTCTTATGACATGTAGGGATGCTGCGCGTTCGTCCTTAATCAGAAATCCAAAACTTACTTTCTATAAAACCCTAGATCCTAAAACCTTAAAATTTATTGTGCATATTTTATTTATGAACCCTACTTAATTAAGAATTAAGATTATAAAATATTAATTAGATCTAAAATTAAGAAATTCAGATCTAAGACATATTCATAATACTGGGTTCGGGCTTGGATAGCTCAATTAGGTCTAAGCGGTTGATCAAACCGAATCAAGAGTTGGTTAGATGGGATAAACAATGCTTAAATTGACCAGCCTAATAGGATTAAGTCTGGGTCAAGATCGAGTCACGATCAAGCAAGACCTAATTAGGCTCAGAGGTTAGAGTCTGGATTGTAGGCTAACCCAATTGGTTCTACCTCAACAATTTAGTGTCTAAGGTAAGTTTGGCAGATACGACCGACTGATTTTTAATTGGGAGCTACTCGACCTGAATGCGTTCTTGTACGAGTTAATGGCATATCCCTTCCACCGATCTCACTTACTTGGCCATATCTGTTGGTTTAGTTCTGATTTGAGGTGGTCAATAATCCGAGCTAACCCATGCCACTAAGTTAGTCATAATTGTTATGACTATGATAAGTCTAGTTTAATAAGACATGAATCAATTCTCCCTAAGAAAAGATTAAGTCTGAGGTCTTCCACCATTATAGAAGTGCGGGACCTTTTTGAGGTTGATTGTTCTCGATTGGATAAGTGGCTCAGTTGCACCGAAAAAATGCAACCATGTCTATTAGGCATTTGATGCTATGAGCTGGAGGATGAGTTGGGCTCAATATTTTGCATGCGGTGAGAGACTCAATTACGAATCCAGTCTGTGTACATGGTGGGTCTGACTTAACTAAGGAGTGGATCAATATTCTGGATATGGTGAGATTCATGAATTAGAGATCAAGTTTGGGTGCACCATGATTAGAGAATCATTGAACAAGAGTTGTTCACTCATTGGCTAACCCATCACCAATAACTATTAAGTGAGATGATGAGTCAGTTGGTGAGAACGCACCACCCACTAGAAATCATTAATCATGAAGATTTTCACATCTCTACAGAGGAAGTGTAGGGATCTGAGAAAACAGTGGGAGCTAATTTGTTTAAAAATAAAATCCCTAAATAAATTGATCAAGTCATAATTATAGTATCTAACTAGAATCTTTGACTCTCCACAAAAAAATGTCTGTGTCCAACCCATTAGCACGTATGCTAGACACACTGATAAGCATCATAAATTCATCAATAAAAGTATTAATTTATCAATTAATTGATATTAATTTTTAAGAATTAATAATCAATTTATATATAATTTTTGAAAAATTCATATTTTTATTAATTAAAAAATTAATTAAAAAATAATAAAAAATAATAAAAAATAAAAAAATAAAATTTTATTATCAATAGAAAGAGCTCATTTTTTTGATCACAATGAAATAAATTTCAAGTAAAACGGAGCTAAAATTAAAAAGATATGAATTTTTAAAATATAAAATAAATAAAAAATTAATAAAAAAGAAAACGGCATCAGCCGGCTCCGCCAAGTCGAGCCACCAAGCCAAGCCTGAGCCATCAAGCCGACTCAGCCATTCGAAGCCATCAGCGCGGTCCACGATCCAGGCGTGGACCGCAGCTCAGCAAATTTCCGTGCGAATCAGAGATTGCCACGTGGGTGGACCTAGACCCTTAAGGGTCTACAGAATTATCGCGGCTTACAAGGGTTAATTCATCTTTTCGTCCACAACAGCGGCGCTGATTGGTTGCGGTGTGCGGTGCAGCCGGTCCACGCGCGGTCCATGAACAGTTAATTTGCGCGATTCGGACGGATGTGGTTGTTTGCGGTAAGGATCGGACGGGCTGTGGTTGCTTCCGAATTTTATTCAGATACAAACATCACGCGGATCACCATCGGACGGCAAGCGCTCTGATCCAGGCGATGATCGACGGGTCCAGAATGCTGCCGCAGTGGATCAAGAACTCCCGAAGCGCGATGATGCGGCCAGATTTTTCTCGATCAAGCGCGATCCAACGGCCAGAATTTAATCCGACCCGATCTTGAGCTTATCTGCATCCAATTGGATGATTTTTGGACCGTTGGATTCCTTTAACGGCTGGATTTTATCAGATTTCCAGAGTCATGATCTGAGCTGTTTTGATTCAAATTTCATCCGAATTTATTTGTATTTTGATGATTACAAAGGCATTAGTCCCATATTGCCTTTAGAAAAAATATTCCAGCCCTCCTAGCTCCTATAAAAAGGGACCCCACCATCAGAAATTAATATCTCCGATCAAGGTGAAGTTGGTACAGGGTTGAAGCCAGGCTATGGGTTAAAGGCTGCTTCGAATAGCAAACGGGTGCCGAGAAGAAGAGCCGAGCTTCTACACCATCTTTCTGCCAATGCGATCCAAGATCAGAGATCAGGCTATTTTAATTTTTTTTTAATTTCATGTATTTAAATTTTGAAAATTTTAATTAATATAAATTTTATTTTTGTACTTTAATTTTCTTCTTGCTTTATATTTTTATTTGCAATTTTAATTTCTGCACTTTAAATTATTGCTTTGCAAGTTAGATGCTAAAGTCTAACTAGTAGATCTTAGTACCAAATTTAAATTTCTGGCATCTTTTTAATTTTTACTTTTTTTTATTTTCCCGACTTCACTTTTGATCCCAAAACTCTTCTTTTTTATCCTTTTCTTTTATAAAATCAAAGAATTTCAAAACTAAAAACACTACCTTCCCTATGGATTCGACCCGACTCACTGCTATCTACGCAATTTTAATGATTTTAAGAAAGTCGGATTAACTGATAAACACGGTGTCTTAACGACAGCATCGCGTTCCTATCAAGTTTTTTGGCGCCGTTGCCGGGGAAGGTTTTGATTTTTAATTTTGATTCTTTGATATTTTTTTAAAAATAATTTCGGCAATCCTATCAAGTTTTTGGCGCCGTTGCCGGGGAAGGTTTTTGATTTTTGATTTTGATTTCTTTGATTTATTAAAAATAATTTCGGCAAACGCACCAAGTTTTTGGCGCCGTTGCCGGGGAAGGCATGGATATTAAATTTTTGATCTCTTTGATTTTTCTATAAATAAATTATAAATAAATTTTTTATTTTCTTGCTAATTTTTTTTTTATTATTTTGTAGGAAAAGAAAAAAGGAACAAAAAGAATCAAAAGTTTTGCCTGGTGAGATCAATCCTAACCCTAGTTCTCTTTTCATTTTATTTTATTTATTTATTTTATTTTTAAATTAATTTAAAAAAATATTCATTCAAACCTAATTAAAAAAGCCTTATGATAAGATTAGAAACCCTAACTGTTTAGAGCATGCATCATATTAGTTTTATTTTATTTTTTTTATTTTTGGTGATTGCTGGAGGCAAGTTAAGCCTTTCAGAATATAATTAGTTACATGCATCTAGTTTAAATTGCATAAAACCCTTTGATTGAAAATTTTTTATGCATATTCATATTAAATCAAATTAAGGGCACAACCCAATTAAACAAGATAAGGTGGGGATTTGATCACCCTTCCTTAGCCCACAAACAACCAACCAGCATCCTGCATTGACCTAAGCCTTTAAATTAAAAACAATTAGACATCAACCTAGGAACTCGAGCTGCAATAGACAAGGAATCCTAAGAGTTGAACCGGATTAGGATAAATCAATTTGACTGGTGTCTAGGAAGTGGTTCACGGGACGATTGCGCCCGAAGGAAGGTGGTTTTTAATGTGGTTCTCGTTCGCTTACCTGGCCAAACATAATTGGTGTCTAAGGCAAGCAACGGGGGGACTCCCACCAACCTGACACTTACTGGCTAGTTGTATTGGCTAATCCTACACTTGGAGCGGCTTGAAGTGACCTTGGTAGTTAGGAGCTGTCTAGATTCTAGGATAACCCTTAGTCAGGATTGATTGACCAATGTAAATTGCTAACCAATATTAAATCTAATTCTTCTCTTTCTCTCTAGTTCTAGGACTCCCTTTAGGATCTTCTTTCTTTTAGAACTTTTTTTTTCTTTCTTCTCCTTTTCCTCTAAAAATAAAATAGAATAAAAATTAAACTAACTAAAAATTAATAATTAAATTAAATTAAAATTAATAAATAAATAATTAAAAAATTAATTTTTAATATAATAAAATAATAATTAATAATAATAAAATTAAAAAAAAAATTCTAAAAATTTTTAAACCATACATTAGGGTTACACTAATACATGCCATGGTAGGAAATCATTTTTTTTTTTGATTTAGTTGAACATAATTGAATGGTTGATTACATTAAATATAATAATCAAATGGCTAATATGAATCTAATTATACCAAAAATTAGGTTAAAGTTGACCTCTTGCTCAGAAAATAGATTCAAACTCCTAACCCTAGGTCAAAAATCTCCTGCATAATTCACACATCTTCTAATTATCAGAAGAATTATTCAATCTGTGCTAGATCCAACCCATCATGTAGTAATATCCTATGATGCACAGTTTTCCAATTTTATCCAAGAACAAGTTTCAAGCTACTCAAGGATACTCCAAATTGATTAGTGAACCCATTTTCAAATTCATGTAATTTAGATTGGAGTAACTTTAATTTTTTTTGGACATCCCAACAGACTCAGCTCAGACCCAAAATTTCACTTGAGCAAAATTATCAAAAATTATGCCTATAATAATGGTCAGCTTAGTCAGTTTAACCAAGCCATCATATTATAATCAACCTTCATACCACCATCCTCAACAGACCAATCTAGCTGATGATAGATTTAAACCAACTTCAACAATTAATTCTAACTCAACAGCAATCTATCACCAGACTAGAAGCTCAAATAGGACAATTAGTTGAGTCTAACATGAGGAGAGAACTAGATCAACTATGAACCTAACCAATTTCAATAACCCACCTAAATGACACAACCCACTGGATTAAAATTATACAATCTAAATATTTCATCTAAGAATCCTCAATTTGAGAATACCAGAAGTAATTCCTGAACTTAAAAGCTATAGGATTCTTATGGAACCATATCAAGACCAGGTGAGAGAGGCTAGTACTGATGCTAGCCAAAATGAAAATTAGAGGAACTGGTTAGTACTGAGACTAACACATATGAAGAACCCAAAGCCAGAAATTAGTACTGATACTAGTTCCAGTTTAAATGAGATAGAAATAAGGGAAAAAAGAATAGTGATATTACCGAGCGGACTTATAAACTATGTCTATTTCCCTTCAACCCTAGAAGCTGGTTCTTCTTATAAAAATCAAAAGGCATGTAATGAAATATCAATAGAGTTGTTTAAGCAGGATCACATTAATTTACCCAGAATTAAAACCGCCTTTGAGTCACCCATTCAAGCACCCATTGAATCAAACTTAACTCCTTAAAACTCCATTCATGAGCATTTTAGAAGAAACAAATAAGGAGTAATTCTTAATTAAATATGGGTCTGAGAATGAATCATAAAAATATATCCCAAAAATTAACAAAGATTTTATATCAATAATGGGATTAAAATCAAAATCAACTTTCTAAGATTGGGCAATCCAAAAACCATTGGAATTTGTCAATCTAATTATTCGACACAGGATAGTGAGCTACATTGTGTCATGGCTGAAGATGGTAAACTTAGCGCTTGTTAGGGAGCAACCCAATATTTAGTTTTTATCTTAAATTTATTCTTAATTTTCTTTTAGGATAATTTGAATAAGTTGGAGGAGAGTTAAATTTTAAAGACAGGTGCTGGACCAAAAATAAAATAAAATAAAATAAAATATAAATAAATAATAAAAATATATATATACTGAGTTAGGTGTATTCTTCCATATTCTTTATTACATCCTTTATTTTTTCTCTTCTCATGAGGACAATGTCGATTAAGTTGGGGGAGGAAAATAAAAAAAAAATTAAAATTTTAAGTCCTTCGAAAAGTGTAATGTTAGTATAGATCTTGATTACGCTTAAGATCGAATTAAACTAAGCATTTTTAAAAAAAAAATTGATGCACAGATTAGAGAATCTAATGAGATATTGAGGAATCAAGTATTAAGAAAAATTCAAAAAAGATTTAACAGTTCAGACATAATAAATTTTTTTTTGGAGCATTTCTAATTAATTTTACTAGCATCAAAGAAAAGTCTACTTTTTATAGGCTTGTGTAGGATAACTATTACATTTCTTATATAACAATTATTTTTAATAAATAATTTCCAAGTACTTCTCACTGAGTAACCGGGCCTCTTTGCCTAAGCAAGCATTGAGTTTCGCCGTCAAAAGGTGGGAAGGGCAAAGAAGGCTCGTGTGTTAAAAGCTAGTCTTAACTCGTAGCCTATTTGATTCGAGCTAGTAAGCCAGGGGTATTCATATACCTAGTGCCCTAAAGCCAACTGGTTTGGGAGTCATTGGCCCAAGACTCGCTACATGGATCAAATAGAAAGCTTAAGGAGTTAAAGACACTCAAATAGTGGTACAACGTTAAAAAAAAAAAAAAAAAAAAAAAAAAAAAAAAGAAACATTGGTTTTCCCACGAGTAACCGGGTCCCGTTGCCTAAGTAAGCAATGATATTCGCGTCAAAAAGTGGGCAATGTGAAAATAAAAATTAATAAATGAAGGATGAAAGTAGCAATACACCTTGCCTATATGAAAGTTTAGACAAATCAAGAGATAAAGTGGAATAATTAGAAAAAGTTCTGAAAAATTTATTGTTCTTTACTTAATTTTTTCTATTGATAAGTATTAATACCCCAATGATATATCTCATTTAAGCTCTACTGAATATCAATGGTCATTTTGAAAATTGCTTAGGTAAAAATTCGAAACTCTAAAATTAAAAGGTATTTTAAAACTAAATTCTTTCTTTACTCGAGACGAGCAAAGCTTAAGTTGGGGGTGTGATAAGCATCATAAATTCATCAATAAAAGTATTAATTTATCAATTAATTTGATATTAATTTTTAAGAATAATAATCAATTATATTATAATTTTGAAAAAATTTTATATTTTTATTAATTTAAAAAATTAATTAAAAAATAAATAAAAATAATAAAAAATAAAAAAATAAAATTTTATTATCAATAGAAAGAGCTGTCATTTTTTTTGATCACAACGAAATAAATTTCAAGTAAAAACGAGCTAAAATTAAAAAGATATGATTTTTAAAAATAAAATAAATAAAAAAATTAAATAAAAAAGAAAAACGGCTCAGCCGGCTCCGCAAGCCGAGCCACCAAGCCAAGACCGAGCCATAGCGAAGCCGACTCAGCTGTGTGCAAAGCAGCATGCAGCCGGTAGCCCACGATCCAGGTGGACCGCCAGCTCAGCAAATTCCGGCGAATCAAGAGATTTGCCACGTGGTGGACCTAGACCCTTAAGGGTCTACAGAAATATTAATCGCGGCTTCACAAGGGTAATCAGTCTTTTTGTCCAAAGGCACAACAGCGGTAGCCTGAAATTAGTATGACGAGTGTGCGCGAACAGCCCAAATGCAGCAGATTTGCACGACACAGGCTACGATGCAAACAGATCAACCTAAGGGAAAGTTAGTATCACGATCGACGAAAGAAAGAACCGAAATGATGCGATTTTACAAGACGCCAGATAAAAACACAAGCAACGAAAAAGAGTCAAGAAGAAAATTCGGACAGAAGAATATGGAATGGATTCAGGATAATTATACAGTCAGACTAAAAACGTATCAGCCTCAGGTTACGCATCCTGATAAACCAAGGCAGCGATGAAGATAAACCGAACAAAGGGCCAAGAATTGCTAGCCGGCGGCGATCAAGGACTCCCAAGCGCGATTTTGCGGCCAATTTCTCGATCAAGCGCGATCAACGGCCAGAATTTAATCCGAAACCCGATCTGAGCTTTCTGCGCATCCAATTTGATGAATTTTGGACGCAGTTGGATTCCTGTTGACGGCTGGATTTTATAGATTTACCAGAGTCGTATCTGAGTATTTTGATTCAAATTTCATCCGAATTTATTTGTATTTTGTGATTACAAGGCATTAGTCCCATATTGCCTTTAGAAAAATATCCAGCCCTCCTAGCTCTATAAAAGACCCCAGCTCCAAAGAAATTAATATTCGATCAAGTGAAGCTTTGGTACAGGGGAAGCAGGCTATGGGTTAAGCTGCTTTCGAAGCACGGGTGCCGAGAAGAAGAGCCGAGCTTCTACACCATCTTTCTGCCAATGCGATCCAAGATCAGAGATCAGCATTTTATTTTTTTTTAAATTTCATGTATTTAAATTTGAAATTTTAATTATATAAATTTATTTTGTACTTTAATATTCTTTTGCTTATATTTTTTATTGCAATTTAATTTCTGCACTTTAAATTATTGCTTTGCCAAGTAGATGCTAGATCTAACTAGTAGATCTTAGTACCCAAATTTAAATTTCTGCATCTTTTAATTTTTACTTTTTTTTTATTTTCTGACTTCACTTTTGATCCCAAAACTCTTCTTTTTTATCTTTTTCTTTTATAAAATCAAAGATTTCAAAACTAAAAACACTACCTTCCCTATGGATTCGAACCGACTCACTGCTATCTACGCAATTTTAATGATTTTAAGAAGTCGGATTAAACTGATAAACACGGTGTCTTAACGACAGCATCGCGTTCCTATCACACACATAGACTGATCAGACCTAATTATAAAGATTGGCTTAGGAACTACAAATTCATTTTGGATTTTAAGAAGTTAACCCATGTATTGGACCAGGACCCTCCCACCTTACCAGCCCATCCATCTGCTGAATAGAGAGCATCTCTGGAAAAATGGATAGACGAAGATAATAAGGCCAGATATTACATGTTGGGCTCGATGTCTGATGAGCTTCAGAGCCAACATGAAGATATCGAGACTGCCCACCAAATGTTGGCTCACCTGCAAGAGATGTTTGGTGAACAGAGTCACGCAGCCAAGTATCAAGTCATGAAATGACATTTTATGGCTAAGATGTGTGATGGGCAGTTGGTCCAAGATCACTGTCTGATGATGATCAAGGATTTGGAAGAGCTTGAGAAGCTCGGTTTGAAGTTACACTTGGATCTGCAGAATGATGTTATTCTGCAATCCTTGACTGATGCATATGGGCAATTCATCATGAATTACCACATGCATAAACTTCAAAATTTCTTGGTCGAATTAATGAACATGCTGATCACTACTGAGCTTTCTATGAAAGGTTCTAAGGCTCAGTTCTTGCTATGGAACGGACTTCTTCCAAAAGAAAGTCTTCTGAAAAGAAAAAGAAGTCTACGAAAAAGCAGAAGGTGGAAGGAGGAAAGAAGAAGAAGGCAGAGCCGAAGAAGAAGGCCACTGTCAAAGAAAAGTATTTCCATTGCAACAGCGACGGCCATTGGAAGCAGAACTGTCCTACTTACCTGGCCACCCTAAAGAACAAGAAGGAAGGTCCTTCTGGAGGTATGCTCGTTATTGAGTCTAACCTTACAGTTTCTTTTGCATCCAGTTGGGTGCTTGACTCTGATTCTAGTGCTTATCTACGCACTTTCATGCAGGGTCTTGAGGATAACAGGAGGCTAAGGGATGGAGACATGATCCTACACATCGAAAATGGAGCAAGAGTTGCTGCAGTGGTGGTGGGAACATATCCTCTTCGATTACCATCTGGTTTAGACTTAGTTTTGAAAGACTATTATTATGTGCCTGCAGCTGAGTAGAAATTTGATTTCTGTTTCATGCATAGCACTAGAAGGCTATGTGATTACCTTCTTTAAGGACCATTGTAACATTTTTTATGAAAGAAATAAAATTGCAAATATTTTCTTATGAACGATCTTATCAGTCTACATATGATGTATCTATTTAACTATTGAGTTAAAATGTGAATGCCAAACGACCTAGGATAGTCCAAAATGAAGTTATTCTATGGCAACCTGAGATTAGGTCATATAGCAGAAGATAGGATCAACAAATTTGAAAAAAAATGGCAATTGAGTCGTTTGACTTTTCGAGTCATATCCAACTTGTGAATCTGCGTCTCATCAAGGCCAAAATGACTATAACTCCCTTTTAGTAGACATACAGTGAGAGACAAAGGAGCCACGAGATCTTCTGCCTCACCATAGTACATACTACGATGTGTGCGGTCCATTTTGATGGTGGGTAATTTTATCTACTTCATTATCTTTATCGATGATCTATCTAAGTGTGGGTATGTGTATCTTATGAGACACAAGTCTGAAGCTTTTGAAAAGTTCAAAGAATTCAGACATGAAGTAGAAAAATAAATTGAAAAATCTATTAAGGTTCTTCGATCAGATCGAGGAGGTGAATACCTTAGTTGGGAATTTCTAGATTATCTCAAGAAAAATGGCATAGTCTCTCAATAGACTCCATCAGGAACACCTCAACTCAACGAGATTTCAGAATGGAGAAATCAAACTCTATTGGATATGGTCCGATCCATGATGAGCTTCACAGACCTCCTTGATTTTCTTTGGGGATACTCATTTTTAACTTCAATTTATCTACTGAATAGGGTTTCCTCTAAAACCGTTCCTACCACACCGTATATGGCATGGTAAAAAACCAAGTCTGATCATCTCAGAATTTTGGGTTGTCCAGCTCATGTCAAAGACAACAAGTGACAAGTTAGAGTTAGGTCCTTACAGAGCTTGATTCATAGGATATCCTAAAAGAGTCTTTGGATACTTATTTCTACAATCTCTCTTTTTTTTTTT
>QRFJ01004099.1:42186-98647 GCA_006176705.1 Cocos nucifera | reverse complement strand
TCATGACCAGATATGGTTATCTCACTAAGAAAGTGAGCAAATACCAGTCTGTCCTAGTAAGAACTACTGAAAGATTGTATAAACAATCCTTAAGTATTTATAGAATACTAAGGTTTAGTGACTCAAATATGGAGATACTAACTTAATACTTGTGAATGTTTTGATTCTAGTTTTTAGTCAGATAAAGATGATAGCAAGAGAGTGTCGGGTCAAACCATAATTATAGGAGCAATTTGCTGGAAAGATTCTAAGTAGGATACTGTAGCCTATTCAATTAGTGATGTAAGTACATTATGGCATATGATGCTGTCATGTAAGCTGTGTAGTTGCTAAGGTTCATTAGCAGATTGGGAGTGACACCCTCCACCGATAGTTCAGTCCTATCATAGCACTGGAGCCATAGCTCAGGCTAAAGAAATGAAGGACCAGCATATTTTGCATCACTATCATCTTTGATTTTAGATCAGAGTGACATCGATTTTTAGAAGATCATTGAAAAAGGAGAACTTGACCGACCCATTTGCTAAGACCTCGAAACTAAGAAGTTCTATGAACTTAAGTGGAAGATAGGATATTTGATATCATTCTAATTGGCTTTAGTCTAAGTAGGAGTTGTTGGAAAATAAGTTCTAAAGCCAATCATCTAAGTGGTAGATGATTGGAATTAGTATATGAGTTATCTAATAATAATAGTTATTTAGCTAGTTCATCATAAAAGTTCTATCTTTCTTAAATGAACTCCTAAATTATGATGAAGTCCTTAGAACGATAATCAATTGATAAAGAAAGATTTATCAAAGGTTCTTAAACTATTCATGAATGATAAGTTATTAATAAGGATAATAACTTATGGAGTGTAGGTCGCTGTACGTCATATGCATTGGTTGTCCTTATAACCAAGTGGAATGAAGATACTGGTATGGCATCTAGGTGAGATGTAGGGTACATCTATACTAAACATGACCACTGTAGCACTCTACTATCAAGAGTAGCTAGCTAAGGCCAATGGGTATAAGTGTCCCTCCGACCTGAGATCACCATGGTGACTTGTAAGCAACTCACTGTACTTTGGTGCCAGACTGCCTATATTTCTAATATAGGTTCGAAAGATTTTTGGATATAGTTAAGTACTTGTGAAGTTAGTGTGTGAGTCAAGATGGGATTGATCACTCCTATTTAACTTCAGTAAGAGAATGACTCATTATGTTTCAATTTAGCAAAACCTAGGCATGAGGAGTCACGGGACTTGCAAAATTTTGAGATACAACAGAGATGACTTGTATAAGTGCTTGACAGCATACTCAAAGTCATCTTAAGCATTATTGATCAAAGGGATGAATTATATAGTAACCATGAGCCAAAGTTCTAAGAATGCTGCTTTGCATATATTCGACCTATCCGGACATCGAAAACTATTGCTAGATGGTTACTTCGACTGGTACAGAAATTGATTCCTATGCTATCAGCTTAAGTTCGAATCTATGGGATCATACATGTTAAAGATTGCAACCAGATCAGACGGTTAATCAATTATTAAGAATCGTTCTAAGGTCAAACATTCAATGCGATTGATGTTTGACCTAATACAAGTATTGCAGGAGGATCAATTAGTAATTAGATTGCTAATTAGCTTAATTTGATTGAGCAATCAGGTTGAGATCAAGTCTAATTGAATTAGATTTAATTAGAATTAGTTTGAATTTAATTTGATTAAGTCTAATTTATTTATTGGATAAGCCAATTGTAAGAAAAAAATAATTCTTAGTTGGATTAGGATTTGAGTGCACCTAATTCTTAATTGAGTTAGGATTTAAATCAGATTTAAATATGGTTTAAACCTGACTTAATTGCATTTCTAGTTGGACAAGGATCATCCATAATTAAGTTTACACTAAACCTATTTTAATTTCAAAATTATTTTGACCTAGTCAAATAGGAGGAGTCCTATTGAACTGGGACTCTCCACTTCCCTTATGCTAAGATAGAAAATCCCATACTATATTTTTCCCATTATGGGAATGAGATTTCTCATGCCAATAAGAGGTCTCCATGCCTCATATTAGATGGTTTTGGGAATTAAATTTTGTATTTGGAATCTTGTTAGAATTGGTCAAACATGGCAAAATGAGAAAGAGTCCCATGAAACCAAAATTTCTTCCCTTCTCTTGTGTCAATTTTCTCCATGCCCACCTAATTTTTGTCAACATTTTTATCTCTCTTTTGTGTATGGTTTCCTAGTCTCCATCCAGAAAAAATAGAGGAAGGGGCGTCCAAGAGTTGGACGCCCCATTATTTCCAAGTTTGACTAGATTATTTGACCTAGTCTTCCTTATTTTGTGGTGCATCCTATATGATAGGTGTAGGCATAAAAAATTCTGGGGTTTTCCATAGTAAAAAGCAAAAGAAAAGGAAGAGAGGGTGTGGGGTTTTAGGTTCCAAACATCTTGGAGGAAGAAGGTTTCTTTTGGACATCAAATGTTGATGTCTTGTTGAAGACAAAGGTAAGGGAAGATTATCTTCTCTTTGTTTTTCTTTTAAGTATTTTTCTCTTATTAATTTCATGTGATTTTTATATGATAAAAATTAGAGAGAGAGAGAGAGAGAGAAAAAGAGGGCATGGAGATCTATGCTCCAAGGTGTTGGTGCAAGATAATCATTCTTGGATATGATCTGATCATGTCCTGATGAGAGAAGAAGAGGAGAAGAACAGGTCATTTCTTAGGATTTTTTGAGAACCCTTACATGAAGAAATTAGATGACAGTCAAACCTTTATTCCTTGCAATGCAAGAATGCCATTCTCGATTAAGAGAATTTTATCCATAGACAACACAAGAAATAATACTACAGAATATTTTGCCTACTTACAAATATAGAATTTATCTTTATTTATAATAAAGACATATGTTCAAAATATATGTTTGAACTTTGAGATGATAGCCAGACAAGCTTATAGGTCTTTACCTTCCCGTCTGCACTATTCTGATCCTTTTGAAAATCCATTCACACCCAATGAATTTTATCTCTTTAGGTAAATCAACTAGTGTCCACACACTATTGATTTTTATCAACTTCAATTTGGATTATATGGCTCCAAGCCACTTCTCAGAATTAGACTTCTGCATTGCATCCCTATAGGTGATCGAATTTTTGTTGTTCTCATCGAGCTCAACAGGATCGCCATCCCAGATCAAGATACTATAGTATTTATCCGGCTAACACGATGTTGGAAAATGTGTTCCAAAGCAAATCATCAGTCTATTAATGATTGTATTATATTATACCTATAATTAATTCATTAATAAATAAAATATATTTTTGATATTTTTCATCATAAAGTATTCATCTTCTAATGAACTCTATTATTGTGATGAAGTTCTCAAGACTATTTAGCTTCGATAAAGAGAGGATTTATCGATTAGTCCTTAAATTTGTTCACAACCAAATGATAGGTTGTTAATTAGGATGATAGCGTCTATCGAGCATAGGTCATTGTATGCCATATAGGTTGGTTGTCCTCTTAACTAAGGAGTATGGAGACACTGGTATGGCATACAGGTGAGATGTATGGGTACATCATCATTGAACATGACCAACTCTAGAGCATTCTGCTATCGAAAATGTCTCTAATGGGATATAGGTATAAGTGTTCCTTAGACCTGAGATCACCTCAGTGACTTGCAAGCAACTCACTTGCTTTGGTACCGGACTAACTAAATTTCTAATTCAGTAATGAAAGGCTGCTAGGCATAGTCAAGTACTTGCAAAGTTAGAGTATGATCAAGATGGAATTGACTACTCCAAGAGTTGGAGAAGAATGTATCACTGTATTTTAATATAGCAAAACCTTGGCCAGGATAATCCATCGGATAGATTTGATATTTTGAAATATAATGTGGACAACATGATCAGAGTTAATAGTTGAATTCTAAGGTATCCTATGAGCATTTTGGTCAAGAGGATAAATTATATGGAAACTATATCTGCATGGGTTCTAAGGATATTGTTCTATACATTCGACATATCCGATCGTCAGGTATAATTGCTAGATGGTTACTTTGATTGGTACTGAAATCTATTTTTATGCTAATAGCTTAGGTTCGAACCTATGAGGTCACACACATTAGAGCTCATGATCTGATCAGATGGTTGATCAACAATTAAGAATCCTTCTAGGGTTAAACCATCAATATGATTGATGTTTAACCTAGTGCAAGTATTGCAGGAGGATCGATTAGCAATTAAATTACTAATTGACTTAATTTAATTAAGCCAGAGGATGAAGATTAAGTTTAATTAAATATAATATAATTATATTTAGTTTGGGGTTGATTGGATCAAGTTTAATTGGCTTATTGGATAAACCAAGTGCAAGAAAAAACTAGTTGTAGTTCAACTAGGACTTTGGCCAACTTAATTTTCTAATTTGATTAGAAAATTAAATCAAAATTAAATATGATTTAATCAAATTTATTAAATTTTTAATTAGATTAAGATCTAATTTATTTGGATTGGTTTACTTCTAATTTAATTTGATTTGAGAAACTAATTTTAGATTAAGCCAAAATAAGAATCCTAGCATGACTAGGATTCCATATCTTGGGCCACCTTGATCGCATGCCATTCTCCCTTTATTTTTGACATTGAATCCCTCTCCCCAGCATTTCACACATGTCCCTTCTCCCTCTCTCTCTTACTTGGAATAAGTTATGGACATTGGCTTAAGAAGGTAAGTTGTTGTGGTTTGTTTGGATTCTATGTGATAGAATCCCAACAAACTTAGATTCCTTCCCTTGTGCCACCCACACCTGATTACCTTTCCTTGTTTTCCATGGTAAAAGAAGGCATTTTGTGTGCCAATCTTAGGTAGTCCATGGCATGAGATGAGGAGGGGGCACCCAAGTATTGGGCGCCCCAACAACCTGCCTTGTATTGACCTACCTTATCTAGGAATTTGACCTAGACAAGGCTCTTCCATAACTTATTATTTAAAATAAATTTTTACTTGAAACATTTTTAGATAATATACCATTAAGAGTACTTTGGGGTGTGTGAAAATTAGAGGAAGAGAGTCCTTCGGCATTGGGGTTTCATAGACACCAAACTAGGTGTCTAGGTGATGAGCAAAGTGAAGAAGAAGAGGGTCTTCTTCTAGGGTTGCTATATTCACCTCTTCTCTTCTTCTTTCTTTGAGATTTCTGAAAGTGTCTCACATCTGAAACCCCCTCTCCTCCTTCTCCTCTTTGGAAGAGTCCAAATCCCAAAGGAGAAGGCATCTGATCGACCATCAAAGAAGGATCAGCATAGTACTAGCATACTGTGCTGATTTCTAACATCTGAACTTTTGATTGTTATCATGGACTCGTGTGGATGACTCCTAGAGGCTGGATGCATGTGTAGCTCGCAACTTTATCCTCAAGCTTAGATCAATAAGTTAGAACATCTAACTTGCACAGGTAATAGATCTGATCTATTATTTTCATACCTGCATTAGATGTAGTGTATATACATGTTGATATGATCAACATGTTTTAGTTTCTTCTTTAGATTTTAATTTTTGATTTAATAACATGTCACGATCATGTAATAGATTTTAAATCTAAAATATTTTTAGATATTTAAAATTAATTTTGATTAATTTTAGTCTTTCGCTATCTGATCTTGAAAAAGTTTCAAGATCTAGTCCTGAAATCCTAGATTTAGATTCTTCATGCAGTACTCTACCAGATCTCTTTAAAGGTGCTACTTTAATAGGCTCTGCGTTTGATCTGATCAAATCTAATTCTGTAGGTTTACTAAATTGTATCGGTTCATTTTCTACCAATCAGACTTCTTAAAGTTCAACTTGATAGGCATCAGTTCCTTCTCTAAGAAATTTCTTTCGAAAAGAAATGCCCTAATGCTGATGAACAGCTTATGTTCTTCAGCATAGTAGAATTAATCACTCTTAAACATCTATTTGACTAGGATCCAAGTTTATCTATGTGCAAATCTTTGACATAGGCCAATCAACTTGAATCCCGAAGGTGGGAGATGTTAGATATGTGTGCCCTAAAAGCCAAAATTGGCTAACACTTGTAATACACTTCTAAGGGCAAAATTAAAATTTTGACTATAAATAATAAAATGGGTTATTTTCTATTATAAATGTATATTTAGTGTTTGTGATACATCCCTTGAGTTAATGGTAATGATAATTCATATTTTCAAGAGTTGAAAATTTAAGACATGAATTTTCATTATTAACTCATAAAATGCTCCTGACCATAGGATCATCATGAGGATGATGATTGATCCAGAAGGTTGGTGTACAATCACTTCTTTATAGTAAATGAGTCTTGAGTCTATGGTGTAGAGACACTAGAGCGAGAGTACAGATCCTTGTTAGAGAATGAAGGCACTGAGTGTGACCACCTCAAGTAGTCATAAGGAAGTCTATCTTCTCATCGATGACTGACTCGAAGCTGCAGTCGTGTATCTGATTCTTTGATCTGAGGTGCATCGATAGTTCACCTTGAGGGTGTTATAGTTTGACTACACCATGACTCGATCTTCCAGCCATTTGGAACTCTGAGGTGTATGTTGGCTATAGCATGTTCATTATAGGAATTGGATTGCACCAAGAGGGAATCTATCTACCTCGGTAGATGAGGAGCAGCCCTATGATGATCATGAGAATCAAGTCCTTAAGCCCATGGCCATGGCAAAGTGAAATAATAGAAAGAGTTTCTATTAAGGTTTTCACATTGGACTTGAATTGAATGATTAAATCATATGATAGAAGTTAGTGTTTGACGAGTTCACCTTAACCCTAATCTGATCGGGGCTCAAGATAGAAGAACTTAATCACACAAGTAGCTGCATCGAGAGGTTCATTTTCAGCTCTGATGGATTGCCACCATATACTGCTAGGTGTCACTGATGAATTTTGAGAGCAATTAGAATGATTTAGATGATCGATCATTCTAATTGTCTGAATCAGAAAAGTTCTGATCCATCGAAAGATGTTTTGATGATGTCGATGATAGAGATTGCGACATATCCCATTACCATACAGAACTGAATTTAACTAGATCACACAAATAAGGGTTTGGATCTGGATATCATCAATTGGGCTAATCTAGTTTAATTGATTTGAATTAGATTCAATTAGGTTCAAAAAAATCGTGCTAGCACACGATTAAGCCTAACGTTCTCCTTCTACTATCATTAAAAGTTGTCTCGACTGAGCCAAATATATTTATGCTCACTTAGGTATCTTTACTTGGTCTGACTAGAGCTTGTCCAAGTCAAAAAAGGATTATCTTAATTTATGAGATAAATTTGAGATAACACCTGCTATTTTCCATCATCTACTAATTCTTATCTTTTGACTTTGGTCAAACATTGATCTTTAACACTTAGACATCTGCCCATGTGTCATGCACCTGTAGGAGAGCAGATAGGGGCTTGTCCCCTTGCTAGCAAATGAAAAAGAGGGGGTGCATGCCTAGGGAGGCGTGCGCCCATGGATAGGGATGCCTGGAGTCCCATATAGATGGGACTCCAGGTTGCTTCTTGGAATCAACTTAGGTAGGCGCCTAAGACTCAGCTTTGACCAGTCTTGGGGCCACCTAAGGATGATTTGAGGGGGCTCTCATCTAATTGGATCAGGCGATGTCATCCCATCAATTAGATTTAGATCTGATTGCATGAAGCGACATGATTGGCCAAGATGATGTGGCACTACATGGTGCAACAGGGTCTATATAAACCCTGTCTGTGCCAAGCTTTAGAGAGATCAACCCATAGCCCATGCCCCAAGGCTGCCCCTCTCCCTCCTCCATGCCATCTTTTGGTCCTCTCTCTCCTCTCCATGCCCAAGAAGATTTGGTCTCTAGTTTGGTGCAATCTAGACAAGAGAAAGATGATGAGAAAGGGAGAAGGCAACACTACTGCAAGAGACGATTCCAGATCTTCAAAAGAAGTTTTGAAGATCCTCCAAATCAGTTCTAGATTTGATATTTGGAGAGGTGATAAAGAAGGAGAAGATCTCTAGATCTAGCTTGAGTGGATACCAGTAGAGGCCAGGCACTTGCGTGGCTAGATCCAGAACCTCAAGCAATCAACAGGATCATCATTGGGTAATCTAATTACCCAATAAAGATACAAAATTAAATCAAATTTAATTTATCTTTTATTTTTATTCATTAGATCTATAAAATTAGATTTAAAATATCTCAAATTTGATCTTAATTCAAAAGAAAAATTTTTGAAATATCTTTCTTGATCCAATCAGATCTGGACGAATCTGATCCGAAGAATCAGGATTTCTCCTTCAACTGGTATCAGAGCCAGGTTCTAATAAATTATTTAGATCTGATTTAAATTTATTTTTAACCTAATAATTAGACAATTTTAAATATTACATGAGATGTGATTAGATCTAAAATTAAAAAAATTAAAATTAAATAATTTAGATCTAAGTTATACAAGATGCATGATTAGTTATAAAATAGAATTATTCTATACATAATCTTGCATGATCATAATTTAATTTGATTAAGTTATAATTTTAGATCTATTTATTTACTATTTTTTAATATTATAAATATTATAATAAGATCTAAAAAATAGTAAATAAAATTATTTAATTTTTGATTCATATAAGATATGATGAATGCATATTTGGACTAGTTGTAGAATAGTTTCACATAATTGTTTAGATTAGAATTTATTTTGATGTGATCAATTTAAATTTAATTTTTTAGATGAATTATGAGATAATTTGGATCTAAAAATATGCATGATATGACACATGAGATGTATGCAAAACATGTATAAAGTTAGATCAATTTTTATATATGAGATATATGATCTAGATCTAACTAGTTTTGTAGATTTATATTTCTGATTAAGGCATTTCCCTTGGCCGTCCGATCATAAGAACAAAGTAGGATTTGAATGCCCTCTCCTTTCATTCGATGGGGTGTTCTTATGATGTGTAGGGGTGCTGCATGTTCGTCCTTAATCAAAAATTAAGAACTTATTTTCTGCAAAATCCTAGATTCTGAAATCCTAAGATTTTATTTACATATTTTATTTATAAATCCTAAACTTAATTAAGAATTAAGATTATAAAATATATATTAGATCTAAAATTGAGAATTTTAGATCTAAGACATTCATAAAATTGGGTTCGAACTTGGGTAGCTCAATTAGGTCTAAGCAGTTGATCAAACCGAATCAAGAGTTGGTTAGAAGGGATCAACAGTGCTTAAATTGACCAGCCTAACAGGATTAAGTCTGGGTCAAGATTGAGTCACATGAGTGATCGATCAAGCTAAGACCTATTTAGGCTCAGTGGTTAGAGTCTGGATTGTAGGCTAACTCGATTGGTTCTAGCTCAACAATTTGGTGTCTAAGGTAAGTTTGGCAGATACGATCGACTGATTTTTAATTAGGAGCTACTCGACTCGAATGCATTCTTATCGAGTTAATGGCATATTTCTTCCACCGATCTCACTTATTTAGTCATATTTATTGGCTCAATTCTGATCTGAGGTGGTCAACAATCAGAGCTAACCCATGCCACTAGGTTAGTCATAATGGTTATGACTATATCAAATCTAGTTTAATGAGACCTAAATCAAATCTCCTTAAGAAAAGATTAAGTCTAAGATCTTCCATCATTGTAGATGTGCGGGCCCTTCCCAGGGTTGATTATTCTCAGCTGGTTACAGTGGTTTAGTTGCACTAGAAAGATGCAACCATATCTATTAGGCATTGGATGCTATGGGCTGGAGGATGGATTGGACTGAATATTCTGAATACAGTGAGAGACTCAATTAGAAATCCAATCTATGCAAATGGTGGGTCTGACTTAACTAAGGAGTAGATCAATATTTCGGATACAGTGAGATTCATGAATTAGAGACCAAGTTTGGATGCACCATGATTAAAGAATCATTGAACAAGAGTTGTTCACTGATTGGCTAACCCATCACTAATAACTATTAGGTGAGGTGATGAGTCAGTTGGTGGGATCGCACCACCCACTAGAAATCATTAATCGTGGAGATTTTTGCATCTCTATAGAGAGAGTGTAGAGATCCAAAAAAATAGTGAGAGCTAATTTATTTAAAAATAAAACCACTAAACAAATTGGTCAAGTCTTAATTACAATATCTAACCAGAAATCTTGACTCTCTATAGAAAAATATCTATCCAACCTACTAGCACATATCCTGGACACTCATAGACTGATCAGATCCAATTACAAGAATTGACTTCGAAACTTCAAAATTATCTTGGGTTTCGAGAAGTTAACTCATGTATTGGACTAGGATCCTCCCTCCTTATCAACTCATCCAACCGCTGAACAGAGAGCATCTCTTGAAAAATGGACGGACGAAGATAACAAGGCCAGATACTACATGTTGGGCTCGATGTCTGATGAGCTTCAGCACCAACATGACGATATCAAGACTGTCCATCAAATGTTGGCTCACCTACAAGAGATGTTTGGTGAATAGAGTCATGCAGCTAAGTATCAAGTCACTAAACGACTATTCAAGGCTAAAATGCATGATGGGTAGTCAGTCCAAGATCTTTATCTGATGATGATTAAGGACTTGGAAGAGCTTGAGAAGCTCGGAGTGAAGTTGGACCTAGATCTGCAGAATGATATAATTCTGCAATCCTTGACTGATGCATATGGGCAGTTCATCATGAACTACCATATGCATAAACTTCAAAATTTTTTGGCCGAGCTAACGAACATGCTGGTTACTGCTGAGCTTTTAATGAAAGGTTCTAAAGGCTCAGTGCTTACTATGGAATGGACTTCTTCCAAGAGAAAGTCTTTTGGAAAAAAAGAAGAAGTCTATGAAAAAGCAGAAGGTGGAAGGAGGAAAGAAGAAAATGACAGAGCTGAAGAAGAAGGCCGCTGACAAAGGAAAGTATTTTCATTGCAACAATGATGGCCACTGAAAATGAAACTACCCTACTTACCTAGCCATCCTGAAGAATAAGAAGAAGGCAGGTCCTTCTAGAGGTATGCTCGTTATTGAGTCTAACCTTACGATTTTTTTTGCATCCAGTTGGGTGCTTGACTCTAGTTCTAGTGCTTATTTATGCACTTCTATGTAGGATCTTGAGGATAGCAGGAGGTTGAGGGATGGTGATATGATCCTGTGCATCGAAAGTGGAGCAAGAGTTGCTGTCGTGGCCATGGGAACGTACCCTCTTCGACTACCATTTGGTTTAGACTTAGTATTAAAAGACTGTTATTATGTGCCTGCTGCAAGCAGAAATTTAATTTTTTTTTCATGCCTAGCACTAGAAGGCTATGTAATTAGTTTTCTTAAGGACCATTATAATATTCTTTATGAAAGAAATAAAATTGTAAGTGGTTTGCTTATTAACAGTCTTTACCAGTTACATATTGATGTATCTATTTTTAACATCGAGCAAAATGTGATTGCCATGAAATGACCTAGGGATAGTCTAAATGATAGGTATCTATGGCACCTAAGACTAGGTCATATAGTAGAAGATAGGGTTAACAAATTAAAAAAAATCGGGCTATTGAGTCCATTGACTTCTAAGTCATATTCAATTTGTGAATCTTGTCTTTATGGCAAAATGACTAAACTTCCTTTTGTAGGATATTGGGAAAGGACCATGGATCTTCTTGCCCTAGTATATACTGATGTGTGTGGCCCATTTGATTTGCCAGATAGAGGCAACTTTGTCTACTTCATAATCTTTACCGATAATTTATCTAGGTATGGGTATGTGTATCTTATGAAACACAAGTCTGAAGCTTTTGAAAAGTTCAAGAAATTCAAACATGAAGTAGAAAAGCAAACTAAAAAACTCATTAAGGTTCTTCGATCAGATCAAAGAAGTGAATATCTTAGTCAGAAATTTTTAGACTATCTTAAGGATAATAGCATAATCTCTCAATGGACTCCACCTAGAATACCTCAACTCAACGGGGTTTTAGAACAGAGGAATCGGACCATATTAGATATGGTTCGATCCATGATGAGCTTCACAGACCTTTCTGATTTTCTTTGAGGATACTGTTTATTAACTATAATATACTTACTGAATAGGATTTCTTCTAAAACAGTTCCTACCACACCGTATGAGATATGGCATGGTAAGAAACCAAGTCTAAGTCATCTCAGAATTTGGGATTGTCTAGCTCATGTCAAAAGATAACAAGCGGATAAGTTAGACTTTAGATCCTTTAAAGCTCAATTTATAGAATATCCTAAAGAATCATTAGGATATTATTTTTATATTTCAGAAGATCATAATGTGATTATGAGTCGACAAGCCATCTTTCTTGAAAAGTAGTTTATTTAAGATAGCGGCAATGGAAAGCAGATCAAGCTCGATGAGAAAGTCTTACAAGAGCAACGAGCTAAGGACCAAATGGAATCAAATCAGGTTGAGCCAAGACAATCACTATCTCCTCCACCTCATAGATCGAAAAAGATTTTCCATCCCCCTGAGAGGTACTTAGGTACTACTTCAGAGAAAATAGAGGAAATATTCCTCATAGGTAATGGGGTTCATGGTGATGATCCCAAAATCTATAACGAGGTGATATCGGATATCGACTCCAAGAAATGGTTAGAGGCAATGAAGTTAGAAATTGACTCGATGCACTCAAACCAAGTCTAGACCTTGGTAGATCCACCAGATGGTATAGTACCTATTGGGTGTAATGGATCTACAAGAGAAAGATTGGTGTAGATAAGAATATGGAGACATTCAAAGCTAGATTAGTGGCAAAAGCTTATAGTTAGCGTGAAGGCATTGACTATCAAGATACCTTTTCGTCAGTAGCTACGCTAAAATCCATCCGCACATTGCTTGCTATTGTAGCCTATTTTGATTATGAAATATGAAAAATGGACGTGAAAATGGTGTTCTTAAATAGATATCTTAAGGAAGATATCTATATGGAACAACCGCTAGGTTTTACCAATGTGAGCAAATTGTTTTGAAGATCTTCAAAAGGAAGAAGGCAGCACTACTGCAAGAGACGATTCTAGATCTTCAAAAGGAGTTTTGAAGATTCTCCAAATTAGATCCAGATCTGATATTTGGAGAGGTGATAAAGAAGGAGAAGATCTCCAGATCTAGCCCGAGTGGATATCAGTAGAGGCCAGGCACTTGCGTGGCTAGATTTAGAACCTCAAGCAATCAGCAGAATCATCACAGGATAATCTGATTATCCAACAAAGGTACAAAATTAAATCAAATTTAATTTATCTTTTATTTTTACTTATTAGATCTATAAAATCATATCTAAAATATCTTAGATCTGATGTAGATTTAAAAAAAAAAAAATTTAAAATATCTTTCTTGATCCAATTAGATCTGGACGAACCTGACCTGGAAAATCAGGATTTTTCCTTCAGAAGAGTCTAGGTCTATGCCCAATCCATACCCATATGGAGTCTTTACAATAGATTTGCTTAGTATATTTTTAAAGTAAAACTAGTAGTCAAAAGAGCACAATCGCAAAACAGGCAGACTAGTGTACCCTATCGTGGATTGAATCTTGTTTAACAAAATTTAATTTCTCCATTCAGATACACTATGTTTTGAAAAGAAACTACTGAGAGAGAATCCTATTCTCTCCTAGATATGTCATAAACTTATTTGATAAGTATTCATCTCTTCGATCTGATCGAAGAGTTCTAATACCTTTTCTAGTTTATTTTTTTATTTCATTATTGAATCATTTGAACATTTTAAATTATTCAAGCTAGATGCACCCATGCCTAGATAGGTTGTCTGTAATGAAATATTAAAATCTTCCTCTGGTACTTAAGTTCATAGATCCACATATATCAATATGTATGAGACATAAAATTTTATCGACTCCATCTTTTTCAGTAAAAGGTGACTTTGTCATCTTTCCAAGAAGACAAAACTCATTGGTTATCAATAATTCACAATCATTGAAGTCGAGGTCTCTCTCTCAAGCTATTCCATTTATCCTATTCTTGTTAAGATGACTAAGCCTATAATGCCAAAGATAGACATCCATGACATAATCTAACTTGAGTGTTTATAAATGTGTACATTACACTTAACAGGCTGTGTAAATGTTAATATCATTTCTTTACTGTCCATGTATTATTATAACATTATTCATAATAATATCACAACAATCTGCTTTATTGATAAATGATAACCATCTCGAACCAAAAGGCCAACAGAGATCATATTTATCACAAATGATGGACAATAGTGACAATCAATCAAAATGATATATTTTGAAAATAAGCTTGACAAATTCTAAAGCTAGGATTGGAACAGAACTTCCAACCCAAACATTTAGGTATTTTTCATCATTTTCAAATATTCCACTTACCTAAAATCTTTACAATAAATTACATAGGATTACCGATATCCAATACCTAGGTAGTAGAATTACATATAGAAAAATTTTAAGGTGTTATCATATAACATCCTTGATAACCAACTCTTGCTCCTTTTCTCTTGTTCAGCCTATTATGGTCAAGGGAAGCAAGATAATTCTTCTTTCTATGATCCTACTTCTAATAATAGAAGCACTATGCCTAATTTGGATCAATTTTGGACTCATTATTTTGACTGAGCTTAAAAGCTCCAATACAAATCCATTCATACTGCTGAACCAAATTCAACTTTCAATACTAATTATCGAAGTTGGGTCCCATAAGTCATCACTATCTAATAGTGATGGGAGCAATTAGGGTTTATCCTTAATTTGGGAAAAGAGAACAAAGACCTAAGTTTATGAATTATTTTAAGCCTAGAGACTTGGACTTTAGTCTTAAGGTTCTCATACTATTTTATTCGAATTGGTAGCCTCTACCTCCAATTTGAAAAATTACTTTAATTTTCTAGTAGGTACTAGAATCCACATAGACTGCACACAAGTCCAACTATGGTTGGTCATCCCATGTACATCTAAGGATAGGTTCATAACCAATTGTTTCTCCAAACAACTTCTAGTAATTTAATTTTGCCCTAGAATCCTAATCATTAGGCTAGGGCCTCCATTATAAGAATCTAGTTAGGTCTAACTATTAACATGACTATACTTGGTGCATCTAACCAACGAATGATTAAGCCCAACTATGGTTGGTCAACCTAACCACCATTAGAGAGACAGATCCAAGTCGTCATATAATGAATGATAATTTCATTAGTCAACAAGCACCAGGCCAATGGGCCTCTAATGATTATTGAGTTAATGGATCCATTATCAAATACCTTAATGAGAGGCTATGACTCAGTTATCTTCATAACTTTATCATTTAAAAATCTAATAATTTTAGAGAATTTAAAAATATTTATGATTTAAGGATAGAATGGATATAGACCAATTTACTCCTACTGACTTCACCAAGTCAAGTCCTCTCATTGACTTCTCAAGTCTTTGCTAAGGACTAGGATCAATATCAATCCATGGGCACCTAGATCAGTCTTACTGAATAAAATCAGTCTCACTGATTTTCTATGTGATATGGGTTAGCACGAATCAATGAGCAATGTAATCAAGACCTAATTAACCACATTGGCTAGATAAGTGAGATCGGTGGGAGGGTCTGCCAAGGCTTGCCTTAGACACCATAAAAAATGGTCAGGTAAGTAGGCTGCCAATTAAAAACCATCGATCTAGGATGCCAAACTTATCTTAGACACCAATCAATTTATCAGTTTTGATTTAGTTTGCCTAAAGACTTGGGCTCGACCACTAAGCCACGATCAGTATCCATTTGTTAGATGTATGGACTTTGATCAACTACAACTATTGAAGTGATCTATAGAAATGATCTAATTTTAATTAACTATTAATTAGATTTGATCAATTTCTTAACTTAGTCCATATTTAATCTAACCCTAGGTCTAACCTAGTTAAGGACCTGATCAAAGCTAACCCATTACCCTTTAACCCATGTTTTATGAAATTATCTTAGGATCTTCAAATCACAAACCTAGATCCTAAAAAATAACTCAATTCTTAATTAAGTTCAAAGCTTATGAGTTTGGATTTTATAGAACTTCAGAACTAATTTTTGATTTAATCATTTGAAATATTTTCAAATTGTAAATAGTTTACATTAAATCATATTCAATATGTGATTTTAGATCTAATTTGTTTTAATATTTTGATCATGTCCTCAGGTTTTAAATCTAAGGTTTTGTAGAAAGTAAGTTTTAATTTCAGTTTTAGAAAATAAATATGTCATATACATTCTAGATTCAAAATAAAAATTACATATCAATATATGAAATAAGAGGATCTAGATCTAAACATAAAATACATCATATAGATCAGATCATAAACCATTTAAAATTAAATTTAAAATTTAAAAATAAATCATAAATTACTTAATATCTCATCTAACATATTTATGATTTAGGTTATTCGGGTCAGTACATACTAGGACAACCTCTCCACTATAAGGGGTAAACCATACAGCAGGACAACCTTATAGCAGTATGTGCGATCTTTAGAGTTTTATTTTTTAGATTTAATTTAATGCAAACATGATCATGTTGTAATAGAACCTAGATGCTCTGATACCACTGATGAAAAATATGCAGGGTTTCATGCATTTTAAAACTTTTTTGAAATATAATGCAGTGGAAATTATAAATTAAACCATTTAATCTATAAATGCATGTAATCAAATTACTAAATCCTACATCTAAGATCTATAACATGTCATAGTATATTTTTAAATCTAAAATTAAAAGCTTTGGTATTGATCAAATCAATACCCTAGATCTAGAATAATTCTAGATCTAAACCCTAGATCGCATCTAGATCAAGAAGAGATCAAATCTCTTATCTTCACGCGGGTTGAGAACTTCGTAGTTGATTTTTATTATTATCTTTAGAGCCACACACGCGTTTGACCTCTACAGAAAGTTCATAGGAGACTGCAACATAAATCGAAGGTTTGTCAAATGAAGATCCGCTCGAAGTGCTAGCTTCTCATGGATCCCTCTTGATGGTTAATCTAAAAAATTATTCTTCGAATCTCTTGGACACTCCAAGAGATGAAGAATAAGAGGAGGAATGAGGAAGAAATCCAACCTTTGGATCTCTCAAAAATCAAAAACAAAATATATTAAAAAAGATTCAAAGAGAAGATAAATCTTCTCTTTCAAGACATCAATAATTGATGTCCTGAAAACATCTTTATGCAAGGACAAGGAAAGACCTTCTTCCCTTGACTTTTCCCATGATTTTAGATCTCATACTCTTTGATTTTTCTCATAGAAAAATCTCATAAAAATATAGAGAAGAAGGGTTCTCAAAGAAATCCTAAGAGAAGACCTTCTTCTCTTCTTCTTCTCTCATCAGGATATGATCAGATCATATCCAGAAATGATTATCCTGTCCCAACACCTTAGAGCATAGATCCTCAAGCCCTCTTTCTCTCTCTCTCTTAGATTTTTATCATATAAAAATCACATGAAATAAATAAGAGGAAAATACTTAAAAGAAAAATAAAGAGAAGACAATCTTCTCTTACCTTGTCTTCATCAAGACATTAACATTTGATGTCCAAAAGAAACCTTCTTCCTCCAAGATGTTTGGCACCTAAAACCCCATGTCCTCTCTTCTTTTTCTTCTACTTTTTATCATGGAAAACCCCAGAATTTTTTATGCCTACACCTATCATATAGGATGTGCCACAAAATAAGGAAGACTAGGTCAAATGACCTAGTCAAACTTGGAAATAATGGGGCATCCAACTCTTCGACGCCCCTTCTGATGGAAAATCCTAATTTTTCGGATCAGATTCGTTCAGATTTGATCGGATCAAGAGATATATTTCAAAAAAATTTTTCTTTGATCCAAATCAGATCTGGGATGTTTCAGATCTAATTTTATTATTCTAATAATTAAAATAAAATATAGATAAATTAAATCATATTTAATTTACCTTGATGTAGGATAATCCTATTACCCATTGGTGATCCTATGAGCAGCGAAAGGTTCTAGATCTAGCCATGCAAGTGCCTGGCCACTATCGGTATCCACTCAGGCTAGATCTGGAGATCCTCTTCTTCTCTATCACATCTCCAAAAATCAAATCTGAATCTAATTTGGAGGATCTTCAAAACAGCTTTCGAAGATCAGTGGTTGTACTTTGCAGCAGCACAGCCTTCTAGCTTTCTGTCGCCTTTCTCTCACCTAGATTGTACCAATTGAGATCCCAAACTACTTTGAGCATGGAGAGGAGAGGGAGAAGGTGGACTTGGCATGGAGGAGGAAGAGAGAGGCAGTCTTAGGGCGTGGACAATTATTCTTTTTATTTTTTTGAGTTGGGCATAGGGTCTTATTTATAGACTATGCATGATCCAACTCCTCTTCCCAACCATCACAATCCTTTATAAAATTAGATCTAAATTTGATTAGTGGAAATAGAGTCCCTTGGATTCATCCTTGGATGGTGCCTAAGACTAGTTAAAGTTGGTTCTTAAGAGGAGTCTAATTGAAATCCAAAAAGGAGATGGAGTCTCTGTCCAACAGGGACTCTTGGGTGCCACATGCTTGGGCGCATGCCACCCTTAGCGTGCGCCCTCCTCCTTGCTAGTTTCTGGCAGGGGACAAGCCCCCACCAGCTCTCTGATAGGTGCATGACATGTGGACAGAAGTCAAAGTATCAACGATCAATATTTGACCAGTCAAAGGTCAACTTTTGACCAAAGTCAAAGGACGAGAAATGATAGGTGACCAAAAATGATAGGTATTGTCTTACAAAATAAGACAACCCTTTTCTGACCTGGACAGGCTCCAGTCAGATCAAGTGAAGGCCTCTGATTGAGCACAAACTCTTTGGCTTAGTTAGGACAACTATTTATGATAGTAAAAGAAGAACGTTAGGTTCAATCGAGTGCTAGCACGATTTTCTTGAACCTAATTGAATCTCATTCAGATCAATTGAACTGGATCAGTTCAATTGATGATCACCAGATTCAAACCCTTATTTGTGTGACCCAGTTAGGTTCAGTTCTGTATGGTAATGGGATATGTCATGATCTCTATCATCGACATCATCGAAACTCCTTTCGATGGATCAGAACTCTTCTGATTCGAACAGCTAGAATGATCGATCATCTAAATCATTCTAATTGCTCCCAAAATCCACCAGTGACACCTAGCAGTATATGGTGGCAACCCATCAGAGCTGAATGCGAACCTCTTGGTGCAGCTACCTGTGTGATTAAGTTCTTCTATCTTGAGCCCCGATCAGATTAGGGTTAAGGTGAACTCGTCAAACCCTAGTTTCTGTCATATGATGTAATCATTCGATTCAAGTCCGATGTGAAAACCTAAATAGAAACTCTTTCTATTATTTCACTCTGCCATGGCCATGGGCTTCTGGACTTGATTCTCATGATCATCATAGGGCTGCTCCTCTACCACCGAGGTAGATAGATTCCATCTTGATGCAATCCAGTTCCTACAATGAACATGCTATAGCCAACATACACCTCAGGATTCCGAATGGCTAGGAGATCGAGTTATGGTGTAGTCAAACTATAACACCCTCAAGGTGAACTGCCGATGCACCTCAGGTCAAAGAACCAGACACACCACTGCAGCATCGAGTCAGTCATTGACGAGAAGGTAGACTTCCTAATGACTACTCGAGGTGGTCACGCTCAGTGCCCTCGTTCTCTAACGAGTACCTGTACTCTCGCTTCGATGTCTCCACACCGTAGACTCAAGACTCATCTACTAAAGAGAAGCGATTGTACACCAACCTTTCGGATCAATCACCATCCTCGTGATGATCCTATGGTCGGAAGCATTTTATGAGTTAATAATGATTATTCATGTCTTAAATTTTCAACTCTTGAAAATATGAATTATCATTATCATTAACTCAAAGGATGTATCACAGACACTAAATATACATATGTGATAGAAAATAACCCATTTTATTGATTATAGTCAAAATTATAATTTTGCCCCTAGAAGTGTATTACAAGTGTCAGCCAATTCTGGCTTCTAGGGCACATATATCTAACAATCTCCCACTTGTCCTAAAGTCAATTGGCTATAAGTCTAAGTCCCATCTTCTCAAGGTAGGCTTCGATTTTTTGTTGTCCCAATGGCTTTGTAAGTGGGTCTGCCGCATTTTCTGTGGAATTGACTCTCTTGACCTCGACGTAACCCTTCTCGAGGTAATCGTGGATGAGGTGGTATCGCCGCTCAATGTGCTTGGATTTCTGGTGAGACCTCGGCTCCTTAGCGGGGCTATGGCAGCATTATTATCGCAGTACAAAGGAACGGCATCTAATGGCATTACTCCAATTTCTACAGCAAACTTCTTCTACCAGAATGCTTCCTTCGCAACCTCTGATGCAGCGATAAATTCTACTTTCATGGTGGAATCTGCTATCACGATTTGCTTGAAACTCTTTTAACTGACAGCACCACCATTGCACACAAACAGACTCCCAGATGTCAACTTTCGATCATCTACATCGGACATGAAATCCGAGTCTGTGTATCCCTGGACTTGGAGTTCTCCGTTACCAAAGACCAACATTATATCCTTAGTTCTTCTTAAGTACTTAAGGATACATTTCACAGAAGTCCAGTGTTCTTCACCTAGATTTGACTGATATCTGCTTGTGACACTCACAGCATGGGCTATATCAGGTCGTGTACATAGCATGGCATACATGAGGCTCCCTATTGTAGAAGCATAAGGGATCTTGCTCATGCATTCTATTTCCTCAGGTGTGCTAGGGCACATCTTCTTGGAAAGATGAATACCATGTCTGAAGGGTATTAATCTCCTCTTAGAGTTTTTCCATACTAAACCTCTTTAGTACTTCCTCTATGTACATCTTCTGTGAAAGTCCTAGCATCCTATTCGGTCTATCCCTATAGACCTTAATTCCTAGAATAAAGGATGCTTCACCTAGGTCTTTCATGGAGAATTTCTTGGACAACCATATTTTGACTATCGTCAACATGGGAATATCATTCCCAATAAGGAGGATGTCATCCACGTACAATACGAGGAAGACAACAGCACTCCCACTGACCTTTTTGAAGACACATGGTTCCTCTTCATTTTTGATGAAACCAAATATTTTGATCACATCATTGAAACGAGTGTTCCAGCTCCGAGATGCTTGCTTAAGTCCATATATGGACCTTTGCAGCTTGCAAACCTTGTGATCAGTATCACTGGATGTGAAACCTAGCGGCTGTTCCATATAGATATCTTCCTCAAGATATCCATTTAAGAATGTTGTTTTCACGTCCATTTGCCATATTTCATAATCGAAATAGGCTGCAACGGCAAGCAATGTGCGGATGGATTTTAGCATAGCTACTGGAAAAAGGTATCCTGATAGTCAATGCCTTCGCATTGACTATAACCTTTTGCCACTAATCTAGCCTTTGAATGTCTCCATATTTCCATCTGCACCAATCTTTCTCTTGAAGATCCATTTACACCCAATAGGTACTATACCTTCTGGTGGATCTACCAAGGTCCAGACTTGGTTTGAGTGCATCGAGTCAATTTCTGACTTCATTGCCTCTAACCATTTCTCGAAGTCGATATCTGATATCGTCTCGTTATAGGTTTTGGGATCATCACCATGAGCACCATTACCTATGAGGAACATTTTCTCTACTTCCTCTTGAAATAGTACCTAAAGTATCCTTTCAGGGGGATGGAAAATCTCTTTTCCGATCTACGAGGTGGAGGAGGTAGTGTTCTTATTGGCTCAACCTGATTTGGTTCCAATTTGGTCCTTAGCTCGTTGCTACTTGTGAGACTTTCTCATCAAGCTTGATCTGCTTTCCAATGCCGCTATCTTGAATAAACTATTTTTCAAGAAAGATGGCATGTCGACTCACAATCACATTGTGGTCTTCTGGAATGTAGAAATAGTATCCTAATGACTCTTTAGGATATCCTATGAATCGAGCTCTGAAGGACCTAAACTCTAACTTGTCCGCTTGTTGTCTTTTGACATGAGCCGGACAACCCCAAATTCTGAGATGACTCAGACTTGGTTTCTTACCATGCCATATCTCATACGGTGTGGTAGGAACGATTTTAGAGGGAACCCTATTCAGTAGATAAATTGAAGTTAACAATGAGTGTCCCCAAAGAAAAATCAGAAAGGTTTGTGAAGCTCATCATGGATCGGACCATATCCAATAGAGTCTGATTTCTCCGTTCTGAAACCCCGTTGAGTTGAGGTGTTCCTGGTGGAGTCCATTGAGAGACTATGCCATTTTTCTTGAGATAGTCCAGAAATTTTTGGCTAAGGTATTCACCTCCTCGATCTGATCGAAGAACCTTAATGGATTTTTCAGTTTGTTTTTCTACTTCATGTCTGAATTCTTTGAACTTTTCAAAAGCTTCAGACTTGTGTCTCATAAGATACACATACCCATACCTAGATAGATCATCGGTAAAGGTAATGAAGTAGACAAAATTGCCTCTAGCCGGCACATCAAATGGGCCGCACACATCAGTATGTACTAGGGCAAGGAAGATCTGTGGCCCTTTCCCCATGTCCTACAAAAGGGAGTTTAGTCATTTTGCCTTGAAGACAAGATTCACAAGTTGGATATGACTCAAAAGTCAATGGACTCAATAGCCCATTTTTCTCCAATTTGTTGATCCTATCTTCTGCTATATGACCTAATCTCAGGTGCCATAGATACCTATCATTTGGACTATCCCTAGGTCGTTTGGCATTCACGTTTTGCTCGATAGTTAGAACAGATACATCAATATGTAGCTGATAAAGACCATTAATAAGGAAACCATTTGCAATTTTATTTCTTTCATAAAGAATGTTACAATGGTCCTTAAAGAAGGTAATCACATAGCCTTCTAGTGCTAAGCATGAAACAAAAATCAAATTCCTGCTAGCTGCAGGCACATAATAACAGTCTTTCAAAACTAAGTCTAAACCAGATGGTAATCGAAGAGGGTATGTTTCCACCGCCTACTGTAGCAACTCTTGCTCCATTTTCGACATGTAGGATCATGTCTCCATCCCTCAGCCTCCTGCTATCCTCAAGATCCTGCATGAAAGTGCACAAATGAGCACTAGAACCAGAGTCAAGCACCCAACTGGATGCAGAAGAAACCATAAGGTTAGACTCAATAATGAGCATACCTCCAGAAGGACCTTCCTTCTTGTTCTTCAGGGTGGCCAGGTAAGTAGGGCAGTTTCGCTTTCAGTGGCCGTCGCTGTTGCAATGGAAACACTTTCCTTTGATAGCGGCCTTCTTCTTTGGCTCTGCCTTCTTCTTCTTTCCTCCTTCCATTCTTGCTTTTTCACAGACTTCTTTTTCTTTCTAGAAGACTTTCTTTTGGAAGAAGTCCATTCCATAGCAAGAACTGAGCCTTTAGAACCTTTCATAGAAAGCTCAGCGGTGACCAGCATGTTCATTAATTCGGCCAAGAAATTTTGAAGTTTATGCATGTGGTAATTCATGATGAATTGCCCATATGCATCAGTCAAGGATTGCAGAATAACATCGTTCTGCAGATCCAAGTCTAACTTCACACCGAGCTTCTCAAGCTCTTCCAAGTCCTTGATCATCATCAGACAGTGATCTTGGACTGACTGCCCATCACACATCTTAGCCTTAAAAAGTCATTTCGTGACTTGATACTTGGCTGCGCGACTCTGTTCACCAAACATCTCTTGCAGGTGAGCCAACATTTGGCGAGCAGTCCTGATATCTTCATGTTGGCGCTGGAGCTCATCAGACATCGAGCCCAACATGTAATATCTGGCCTTATTATCTTCGTCTATCCATTTTTTTAGAGACGCTCTCTGTTCAGCGGATGGACGGACTGGTAAGGTGGGAGGGTCCTGGTCCAATACATGGGTTAACTTCTCGAAATCCAAAATAATTTTATAGTTCTTGAGCCAATCTTTATAATTGGATCCGGTCAGTCTATGTGTGTCTAGGATACGTGCTAATGGGTTGGACGCAGACATTTTCCTGTAGAGAGTCAAAGATTCTAGTTAGATATTGTAATTATGACTTGACCAATTTATTTAGAGATTTTATTTTTAAATAAATTAGCTCCCACTATTTTCTTGGATCCCTACACTTCCTCTGTAGAGATGCAAAAATCTCCATGATTAATGATTTCTAGTGGGTGGTGCGGTCTCACCAACTGACTCATCACCTCACCTAACAGTTATTGGTGATGGGTTAGCCAATGAGTGAACAACTCTTGTTCAATGATTCTCTAATCATGGTGCACCCAAACTTGGTCTCTAATTCATGAATCTCACCGTATCCGGAATATTGATCCACTCCTTAGTTAAGTCAGACCCACCATTTGCATAGACTGGATTCCTAATTGAGTCTCTCACCATATCCAAAATATTGAGCCCAACTCATCCTCCAGCCCATAGCATCCAATGCCTAATAGACATGGTTGCATCTTTCTGGTGCAACTGAGCCACTGTATCCAGTCGAGAACAATCAACCCCGGGAAGGGCCCGCACATCTACAATGGTGGAAGACCTCAGACTTAATCTTTTCTTAGGGAGAATTGATTCAGGTCTCATTAAACTAGACTTATCATAGTCATAACAATTATGACTAACCTAGTGGCATGGGTTAGCTCGAATTATTGACCACCTCAAATCAGAACTGAGTCAACAGATATGGCCAGGTAAGTGAGACCGATGGAAGGGATATGCCATTAACTCGTACAAGAATGCATTCAGGTCGAGTAGCTCCCAATTAAAAACCAGTCCAGTCGTATGTGCCAAACTTACCTTAGACACCAAATTATTGAGCCAGAACCAATTGGGTTAGCCTACAATCCAGACTCTAACCTCTGAGCCTAATTAGGTCTTGCTTGATCGTGACTCGATCTTGACCCAGACTTAATCCTATTAGGCTGGTCAATTTAAGCATTGTTGATCCCATCTAACCAACTCTTGATTCGGTTTGATCAACCGCTTAGACCTAATTGAGCTACCCAAGCCCGAAACCCAGTATTATGAATATGTCTTAGATCTGAAATTCTCAATTTTAGACCTAATTAATATTTCATAATCTTAATTCTTAATTAAGTAGGGTTCATAAATAAAATATGCACAATAAATCCTAGGGTTTCAGGATCTAGGGTTTTGCAGAAAGTAAGTTTTGGATTTCTGATTAAGGACGAACGTGCAGCACCCCTACACATCATAAGAATACCCCATCGGATGGGAGGAGAGGGCCTTTAAACCCTTCTTCATTCTTATGACTGGATGGCTAAGAGGAACGCCTTAATCAGGAACATGTAATACTACAAAATAGTTTTAGATCTATATCATATATCTCATATACAAATTAGATCTAATCATGGCATATTTTGCATACATCTCATGTATCGAATCATGCATATTTTTAGATCTAAATTATCTCATAATAATCTAAAAAATTAGATTTAAATTGATCTTATCAAAATAAACTCTAATCTAGACAACTATGTAGAACTATTCTACAACTAGTCTAGACATGCATCAATCATATCTCATATGATGTTTAAAATTAAATAATTTTTATTTACTATTTTTTAGATGTTATTATAATAATTATAATATCAAAAAATAGTAAATAAATAGATCTAAAATATAATTTAATCAAATTAAATTATAAACATGCAAGACTATTCTATAGAACTATTCTATTTTAGAACTAGTCATGCATATTTTCTAATCTTAGATCCAAATCATTTAATTTTAATTTTTCTGATTTTAGATCTCATGTGACATCTAAAATCACTTATTTTTTGATTAAAATAAATTTAAAATTAGATCTAAATATTTTAGAACCTTGGCTCTGATATCAGTTGAAGAAAAATCCTGATTTCCTGGATCAGGTTTGTTCAGATTTGATTGGATCAAGAGATATTTTCAAAAAAAATTTTCATTGATCTGAATTAGATCTAAGATATTTCAAATCTGATTTTATTATTTTGATAATTAAAATAAAATATAGATAAATTTAATCATATTTAATTTATCTTGATGTAGGGTAATCCTATTATCCATTGATGATCCTGTAAGCAGCGGAAGGTTCTGGATCTAGCCATACAAGTGCCTAGCCTCTACCGGTATCCACTTAGGCTGGATCTAGAGATTCTCTTCTTCTCTATCATGTCTCCAAAAATTAGATCTAAATCTGATTTGGAGGATCTTCAAAATAGCTTTTGAAGATCAGCGGTTGTACTTTATAGCAGCGCAGCCTTCTAGCTTTCTATCGCCTTTCTCTCACCTAGATTGCACCAACTGAGATCCCAAACTACTTTGGATGTGGAGAGGAGAGGGAGAAGGTGGACTTGGCATGGAGGAGGAAGAGAGAGATAGCCTTTGGGCATGGAGAATTATTCTTTTTATTTTTTTGAGTTGGGTGCAGGGTCTTATTTATAGACTATGTGTGATCCAACTCCTCTTTCCAACCAATCACAACCCTTTGTGAAATCAGATCTAAATCTGATTGGTGGGAATAGAGTCTCTTGGATTCATCCTTAGATGGCACCTAAGATAAGTCAAAGTTGGTTTTTAGGAGGAGTCTAATCAAAATCCAAAAAGAAGATGGAGCCCCGGTCCAACAGGGACTCTTGGGCGCCGCATGCTTGGGCGCACACCACCCTTGGCGTGCGCCCTCCTCCTTGCTAGTTTTTGGCAGGAGAACAAGCCCCCACCAGCTCTTCAATAGGGGCATGATATATGGATAGAAGTCAAAGTATCAATGGTCAACATGTGATCAATCAAAGGTCAACTTTTGACCAAAGTCAAAGAACGAGAAATGACAGGTGACCAAAAATGATAGGTATTATCTTATAAAATAAGACAACCCTTTTTTGACCTAGACAGGCTCGAGTCAGATCAACTGAAGGCCACTGATCGAGCACAAACTCTTTGGCTTAGTTAGGACAACTATTTATGATAGTAAAAGAAGAATGTTAGGTTCAATCGAGTGCTAGCATGATTTCCTTGAACCTAATTGAATCTCATTCAGATCAATTGAACTGGATCAGTTCAATTGATGATCACCAGATTCAAACCCTTGTTTGTGTGACCCAGTTAGGTTCAGTTCTGTATGGTAATGGGATATGTCATGATCTCTATCATCGACATCATCGAAACTCCTTTCGATGGATCAGAACTCTTCTGATTCGAACAGCTAGAATGATCGATCATCTAAATCATTCTAATTGCTCCCAAAATCCACCAGTGACACCTAGCAGTATATGGTGGCAACCCATCAGAGCTGAATGCGAACCTCTTGGTGCAGCTACCTGTGTGATTAAGTTCTTCTATCTTGAGCCCCGATCAGATTAGGGTTAAGGTGAACTCGTCAAACCCTAGTTTCTGTCATATGATGTAATCATTCGATTCAAGTCCGATGTGAAAACCTAAATAGAAAACTCTTTCTATTATTTCACTCTGCCATGGCCATGGGCTTCTGGACTTGATTCTCATGATCATCATAGGGCTGCTCCTCTACCACCGAGGTAGATAGATTCCATCTTGATGCAATCCAGTTCCTACAATGAACATGCTATAGCCAACATACACCTCAGGGTTCCGAATGGCTAGGAGATTGAGTTATGGTGTAGTCAAACTATAACACCCTCAAGGTGAACTACCGATGCACCTCAGGTCAAAGAACCAGACACACCACTACAGCATCGAGTCAGTCATTGACGAGAAGGTAGACTTCCTAATGACTACTCGAGGTGGTCACGCTCAGTGCCCTCGTTCTCTAACGAGTACCTATACTCTCGCTTCGGTGTCTCCACACCATAGACTCAAGACTCATCTACTAAAGAGAAGCGATTGTACACCAACCTTCCGGATCAATCACCATCCTCGTGATGATCCTATGATCGGGAGCATTTTATGAGTTAATAATGATTATTCATGTCTTAAATTTTCAACTCTTGAAAATATGAATTATCATTACCATTAACTCAAAGGATGTATCACAGACACTAAATACACATATGTGATAGAAAATAATCCATTTTATTGATTATAGTCAAAATTATAATTTTGCCCCTAGAAGTGTATTACAAGTGTCAACCAATTTTGGCTTCTAGGGCACATATATCTAAAACCTTCTCCTACTTTTTTTGCATGGAGACTAGGAAACCACACGCAAAAGAGAGAAAAAAATGATGACAAAAATTAGGTTGGCATGGGGAAAATTGGTGCAAGAGAAGAGAAGGAATTTTGGTTTCATGGGACTTTTTCTCATCTTGCCATGTTTGACCAATTCTAACAAGATTCTAAATACAAAATTTAATTTTCAAAATCATCTGATGTGGGGCACGGAGATCTCTTATTGGCATGAGAAATCTCACACCAATAATGAGAAAAATATAGCATGGGATTTTTTATCTGGGTGCAAGGAAAGTGAGAGAGTCCCAGTTGTCCTAGTCCAACTGGGACTCATCCTATTTGACTAGGTCAAAATAATATTGAACCCAATTAAAATAGGATTAGTGCAAGCCTAATTATGGATGATCCTAGTCCAACTAGAAACCTAATTAAATCAGGTTTAAATCATATTTAAATCTAATTTAAATCCTAACTCAATTATGAATTAGGTGCACTCAAATCCTAGTCCAACTAGGAATTATTTTTTTCTTATAATTGGCTTATCCAATAAACTAACTAAACTTAATCAAATTAAATTTAAATAAATTTTAATTAAATCTAATTTAATTAAACTTGATCTCAGCCTAATTGCTCAATCCAATTGAGCCAATTAGCAATCCAATTGCTAATCGATCCTCCTACAATACTTACATTAGGTCAAATATCAATCGCATTGAATGTTTGACCTTAGAACAATTCTCAATCGTTGATTAACCATCTAATCTAGTTATAACCTCTAATGTGCATGACCCTATAAGTTTGAACCTAAGTAGGTAGCATAGGAACCAATTTCTGTACCAATCAAAGTAATCATCTAGCAATGGTTTTCGATGTCCGGATAGGTCGAATGTATGCAAAGCAACATTCTTAGAATCCTGACCCATGGTTATCGTATAATTCATTTCTTTGATTAATAATGCTCAAGATGACTTCGAGTATACTATCAAATACTCATACAAGTCATCTATATTATGTCTTAAAATTTTGCTAATCCTATGACTCCTCACGAGGATTATCCAAGCCTAGATTTTGCTAAATTAAAACACAAGTCATTCTCTTCCTGATGTTAATCAGGAGTGATCAATCCCATCTTGACTCACACACTAACTTCATAAGTACTTGACTGTATCCAAAAATCTTTCAAACCTATATTAGAAATACAGACAGTCCAGCACCAAAGTATAGTGAGTTGCTTGCAAGTCACCACGGTGATCTCAGATCAGAGGGACACATATCCATTGGCCTTAGCAAGCTACTCATGATAGTAGAGTTCTACATTGGTCATGTTCAGTGCAGATGTACTCTTACATCTCATCTAGATGCCATACCAGTGTCTCCACACCACTTGGTTATGAAGACAATCAATGCATATGGCATACAACAACCTATAATCGATAAGTTATCGTCCTTGTTAATAACTTATCATTTGATCATAAATAGTTTAAGAACCATCCGATAAATCCTTCTTTATCAATTGATTGTGGTTCTAAGGACTTCATCATAATTTTGGAGTTCATTTAAGAAAAATAAAACTTTTATGATGAACCAGCCAAATAACTATTATTATTAGATAATTCATATACTAATTTCAATCATCTACCACTTAAATGATTGGCTTTAGGATAGATTTTCCAACACATGCCCCTTCCTTGCATGTGCCCCTTATGGATATAGAAAAAAGGGAGGTGGTTTATTTAAACTAAGTTTGAATCGGTCATAACTAGTTTGATTCGAACTTCAAACTAGGAGGAGGAATAGATGGTGCCAATCATCCTTACCTGGATAAGGGTGGCACTGAAGGAAAATCCTGATTTCCCGAACTAGGTTCGTTCAGATCTGATCGGATTAAGAGATATATTTCAAAAAAAATTTTTTTGATCCTAATTAGATCTAGGATGTTTTAGATCTGATTCTTATTATTCTAATAATAAAAATAAAATCTAAATAAATTAAATCAAATTTAATTTACCTTAATGTAGGATAATCTTATTATCCGTTGATGATCCAGTAAGCAGTGGAAGGTTCTGGATCTAGCCATGCAAGTGTCTGGCCTCTACCGGTATCCACTCGGGCTAGATCTGGAGATCCTCTTCTTCTCTATCACGTCTTCAAAAATTAAATCTGGATCTAATCTAGAGGATCTTCAAAATACCTTTCGAAGATCAGCAGTTGTCCTTTGCAGCAGCGCAGCCTTCTAACTTTCTATCGCCTTTCTCTCGTCTGGATTGCACCAACTTGGATCCCAAATATCTTTGGGCGTGGAGAGGAGAGGGAGAAGATGGACTTGGCATGGAGGAGGAGGGAGGCAGCCTTGGGGTGTGGAGAATTGTGTTTTCTGATACTCCTTGAGTTGGGCGCAGGGTCTTATTTATAGACTAAGCATGATCCAACTCCTCTTCTTCCCAACCAATCACAATCCTTTGTGAAATCAGATCTAAATCTGATTGGTGGGAATAGAGTCTCCTAGATTTCTTCTTAGATGGTGCCTAAGACCAGTCAAGCTTGGTTCTTAGGAGAAGTCTAATCGGAATCCAAAAAAGAGATGGAGTCACTGTCCAACAGGGACTCCTGGGCGCCTCCAGCTTGGGCACACACCAAGGATGGTGTGCGCCCTCCTCCTTGCCAGGTTCTAGTAGGGGGACAAGCTCCCACCAGCTCTCCAATAGATGCATGACACATGGACAAAAGTTAAAGTATCAATGGTCAACATTTGACCAGTCAAAGATCTACTTTTGACCAAAGTCAAAGGATGAGAAATGGCAGGTAACCAAAAATGGCAGGTATTATCTTACAAAATAAGACAATCCTTTTCTAATCTAGATAGGCTCCAGTCAGACCAGGTGAAGGCCTTTGAATGAGCATAAACTCCTTTGGCTCAGTTAGGACAACTATTTATTATAGTAAAAGAAGAACGTTAGGTTCAATCGAGTGCTAGCACGATTTCGTTGAACCTAATTGAATCTCATTCAGATCAATTGAACTGGATTGGTTCAATTGATGATCACCAGATTCAAACTTTTGTTTGTATGATCCAGTTAGGTTTAGTTCTGTATGGTAATGGGATATGTCATGATCTCTATCATTGACATCATTAAAACTCCTTTCGATGGATCAGAACTCTTCTGATTCGAACGGCTAGAATGATCGATCATCTAAATCATTCTAATTGCTCCCAAAATCCACCAGTGACATGTAGCAATATATGATGGCAACCCATCAGAGCTGAATATGAATCTCTTGGTGCAGCTACTTATGTGATTAAGTTCTTCTATCTTATGCCCCGATCAGATTAGGGTTAAGGTGAACTCGTCAAACCCTAGCTTCTGTCATATGATGTAATCATTCGATTCAAGTCCAATGTAAAAACCTAAATAGAAACTCTTTCTATTATTTCACTCTGCGATGGCCATGGGCTTCTAGACTTGATTCTCATGATCATCATAGGGCTGCTCCTCTACCACCGAGGTAAATAGATTCCATCTTGATGCAATCTAGTTCCTACAATGAACATGTCATAGCCAACATACACCTCAGGGTTCTGTGTGGCTAGGAGACCGAGTAATGGTATAGTCAAACTATAACACCCTCAAGGTGAACCATAGCAAGAACTGAGCCTTTAGAACCTTTCATAGAAAGCTCAGCGGTGACCAGCATGTTCATTAATTCGGCTAAGGAATTTTGAAGTTTATGCATGTGATAATTCATAATGAATTGTCCATATGCATCAGTCAAGGATTGTAGAATAATATCATTCTGCAGATCCAAGTCTAACTTCACACCGAGCTTGTTAAGCTCTTCCATGTCTTTCATCATCACCAGATAGTGATCTTGGACTGACTGTCCATCATGCATCTTAGCCTTAAAAAGTTGTTTTGTGACTTGATACTTGGCTGCATGACTCTGTTCACCAAACATCTCCTGTAGATGAGCCAACATTTGACGAGCAGTCCTGATATCTTCATGTTGGTGCTGGAGCTCATCAGACATCAAGCCCAATATATAATATCTGGCCTTATTATCCTCGTCTATCCATTTTTCTAGAGATGCTCTCTGTTCAGTGGATGGATGGGCTGGTATGGTGGGAGGGTCCTGGTCCAGCACATGGGTTAACTTCTTAAAACCCAAAACTATTTTGTAGTTCCTGAGCCAGTCTTTATAATTGGGTCCGGTTTGTCTATGTGTGTCTAGGATACATGCTAATGGGTTGGATGTAGACATTTTTCTGCAGAGAGTCAAAGATTCTAGTTAGATATTATAATTATGACTTGACCAATTTATTTAGAAATTTTATTTTTAAATAAATTAGCTCCCACTATTTTCTTGGATCCCTACACTCCCTCTGTAGAGATACGAAAATCTTCATGATTAATGTTTTCTAGTGGGTGGTGTGGTCACACCAACTGACTCATCACCTCACCTAATAGTTATTGGTGATGGGTTAGCCAATGAGTGAACAACTCTTGTTCAATCATGGTGCACCCAAACTTGATCTCTAATTCATTAATCTCACCGTATCCAAAATATTGATCCACTCCTTAGTTAAGTCAGACCCACCATTTGCACAGACTGGATTTCTAATTGAGTCTCTCACCGTATCCAGAATATTGAGCCCAACTCATCCTCCAGCCCATAGCATCCAATGCCTAATAGACATGGTTGCGTCTTCCTGGTGCAATTGAGCCACTGTATCCAACTGAGAACAATCAACCCCGGGAAGGGTCTGCACATCTACAATGGTGGAAGATCTCAGACTTAATCTTTTCTTAAGGAGAATTGATTTAGGTCTCATTAAACTAGACTTGTCATAGTTATAACAATTATGACTAACCTAGTGGCATAGGTCAGCTTGGATTATTGACCACCTCAAATTAGAACTAGGTTAACAGATATGGCCAGGTAAGTGAGATCGGTGGAAGGGATATGCCATTAACTCATACAAGAACGTATTCAGGTCGAGTAGCTCCCAATTTAAAACTAGTCGATTGTATGTGCCAAACTTACCTTAGACACCAAATTATTGAGCCAGAACCAATTGGATTAGCCTACAATCCAGACTCTAACCACTGAGCCTAATTAGGTCTTGCTTGATCGTGACTCGATCTTGACCCAGACTTAATCCTATTAGGCTGGTCATTTTAAGCATTATTGAAACCATCTAACCAACTCTTGATTCGGTTTGATCAATCGCTTAGACCTAATTGAGCTACCCAAGCCCGAACCCAGTATTATGAATATGTCTTAGATCTAAAATTCTCAATTTTAGATCTAATTAATATTTCATGATCTTAATTCTTAATTAAGTCAGGTTCATAAATAAAATATGCATAATAAATCATAGGATTTCAGGATCTAGGGTTTTATAGAAAGTAAGTTTTGGGTTTTTGATTAAGAACGAACGCGCAGCACCCCTACACATTATAAGAACACCCCATCGGATGGGAGGAGAGGGTCTTTAAATCCTTCTTTGTTCTTATGACCGAACGGCCAAGAGGAACGCCTTAATTAGGAACATGTAATACTACAAAACAGTTTTAGATCTATATCATATATCTCATATACAAATTAGATCTAATCATGACATATTTTGCATACATCTCATGTATCGAATCATGCATATTTTTAGATCTAAATTATCTCATAATAATCTAAAAAATTAGATTTAAATTAACCTAATTAAAATAAATTCTAATCTAGATAACTATGTAGAACTGTTCTACAACTAGTCCAGACATGCATCAATCATATCTCATATGATGTTTAAAATTAAATAATTTTATTTGTTATTTTTTAGATATTATTATAATAATTATAATATTAAAAAATAGTAAATAAATAGATCTAAAATATGATTTAATCAGATTAAATCGTAAACATGCAAGACTATTCTATAGAACTATTCTATTTTAAAAACTAGTCATGCATATTTTCTAATCTTAGATTCAAATCATTTAATTTTAATTTTTTTCTGATTTCAGATCTGATCATATCTCATGTGAGATCTAAAATCACTTATTTTTAATTTGAATAAATTTAAAATCAGATCTAAATACTTTAGAACCTTGGCTCTGATACCAGTTGAAGGGAAATCCTGATTTCTCAGACCAAGTTCGTTCAGATCTGATCGGATCAAGAAATATATTTTAAAATTTTTTCTTTTTGATTCTAATCAAATCTAGAATATTTTAGATCTAATTTTTATTATTTTAATAATAAAAATAAAATCTAAATAAATTAAAATTAATTTAATTTACCTTGTTGTAGGGTGATCCTATTACTCGTTGATGATCCTGTAAGCAGCGAAAGGTTTTGGATCTAGCCACGCAAGTGCCTAGCCTCTATCAGTATCCACTCAGGTTGGATCTAGACATCCTCTTCTTCTCTATCACATCTCCAAAAATTAGATCTGGATCAGATCTAGAGGATCTTCAAAATACCTTTCGAAGATCAGCAGTTGTCCTTTGCAGCAGCGCAGCCTTCAGCTTTCTATCGCCTTTCTCTCGTCTGGATTGCACCAACTTGGATCCCAAACACCTTTGGGCATGGAGAAGAGAGGAAGAAGATGGACTTTCCATGGAGGAGGAGGAGGGAGGCAGCCTTGGGGCATGGAGAATTGTGTTTTCTGATACTCCTTGAGTTGGGCGCACGGTCTTATTTATAGACTAAGCGTGATCCAACTCCTCTTCTTCCCAACCAATCATAATCCTTTGTGATATCATATCTAAATATGATTGGTGGGAATAGAGTCCCCTAGATTCCTCCTTAGATGGCACCTAAGACCAATCAAACTTGGTTCTTAGGAGAAGTCTAATCGAAATCCAAAAAGGAGATGGAGTCCCTGTCCAACAGGGACTCGTGGGCGCCTCCAGCTTGGGCACACGCTAAGGATGGCGTGCGCCCTCCTCCTTGTCAGGTTCTGACAGAGGGACAGGCCCCCACCAGCTCTCCAATAAGTGTGTGACACATGGACAGAAGTCAAAGTATCAATGGTCAACATTTGACAGTCAAAGGTCAACTTTTGACCAAAGTCAAAGGATGAGAAATGGCAGGTGACCAAAAATGGTAGGTATTGTCTTACAAAATAAGACAACCCTTTTCTAACCTAGACAGGCTCCAGTCAGACCAGGTGAAGGTCTTTGAATGAGCACAAACTTCTTTGGCTCAGTCAGGACAACTATTTATGATAGTAAAAGAAGAACGTTAGGTTCGATCGAGTGCTAGCATGATTTCGTTGAACATAATTGAATCTCATTCAGATCAATTGAACTGGAATAGTTTAATTGATGATCACCAGATTCAAACCCTTATTTGTGTGACCCAGTTAGATTCAATTCTGTATGGTAATGGGATATGTCATGATCTCTATCATTGATAACATCGAAACTCCTTTCAATGGATCAGAGCTCTTCTGATTCAAACAGCTAGAATGATCGATTATCTAAATCATTCTAATTGCTCCCAAAATCCACCAGTGATACCTAGCAGTATATGGTACAACCCATCAGAGTTGAATGCGAACCTCTTGGTACAGCTACCTATGTGATTACGTTCTTCTATCTTGTGCCCCGATCGGATTAGGGTTAAGGTGAACTCGTCAAACCCTAGTTTCTGTCATATGATGTAATTATTCGATTCAAGTCTGATGTGAAAACCTAAATAGAAATTCTTTCTATTATTTTACTCTACCATGGCCATGGGCTTCTGGACTTGATTCTCATGATCATCATAGGGCTGCTCCTCTACCACCAAGGTAGATAGATTCCATCTTGATGCAATCCAGTTCCTACAATGAACATGTCATAGCCAACATACACCTTAGGGTTCCATGTGGCTAGGAGACCGAGTAATGGTATAGTCAAACTATAACACCCTCAAGGTAAACTATCGACATACCTCAGATCAAAGAATCAGATACACCACTGCAGCATCGAGTCAGTCATTGACGAGAAGGTAGACTTCCTAATGACTACTCGAGGTAGTCACGCTCAATGCCCTCATTCTCTAACGAGTACCTGTACTCTCACTCCAGTGTCTCCACATGGTAGACTCAAGACTTATCTACTAAAGAGAAGCGATTGTACACCAACCTTCCAGATCATTCACCATCCTCATGATGATCCTATGGTCGGAAGCATTTTATGAGTTAATAATGATTATTCATGTCTTAAATTTTTAACTCTTGAAAATATGAATTATCATTACCATTAACTCAAAGGATGTATCACAAACACTAAATATACATATGTGGTAGAAAATAACTCATTTTATTGATTATAGTCAAAATTATAATTTTGCCCTTAGAAGTGTATTACAAGTGTCAGCCAATTCTAGCTTCTAAGGCACATATATCTAACAGGCATATGCCTGGAGTCTATGTTGTATGACAAAATGCTATGGAGAATAAGAGAGGGGGTGCCAGATCTCATGGAGAGTCCTTTTGCTTTAAGTATTTGACTGATATTTGACTCGGTCAAATACTTAAAGCCCGAGGACTCTAGGTTTCCTATCTCTATAAATAGGGAACCTACTAAAGGGATCTAAATCATAGTTTTAGAAATTGCAAAACTCTACCAAACTTCTACCATGCCTCCTTCCTCTCTTTCTCTCCAATTTTTCTCTCTCTTTTTCATGCCCTAGGAGTTGGGCTGATCCAAGTTCTTGAAGATCGAGTTCTACTTATGCAAGAGAAGGAGATTTGAACGTGTGTCGATCGAAGTACTATCGACGATCATATCGAAGGTAGATCTTGGAGATCCAGATCTAACTTGCCAAAGCTAGATCAACCTAGAGAAGACATCCACATATAAGCCCAAGTAGATACTGATAGAGGCTGGGCATGTGCATGGCTCGAAAGTGAACCTTGATCAGGACTAGATCATTAGATCACAGAGATCATCTACCCACGTAAGGTGATGTGATCACCAATCATTTTTGCATGCTTTAGTTGTTATTTTTGTAATTAGATTATGAATCTTAGGCTAGATTTGATCTAAAAGTTTTAAATTCTGCTGCATCTGATCCGATCCAATCTAGCTGATAGATAAATTCCTTCAACTGGTATCAGAGCCAGGTTTTTGGTTCATAGATCTAAATTATGATTTTTTATGAGATCAAAATAGCATGAGATTTAAAAATGAATGAGAAGTATTTTTAATTGATATATGGGATGTATGTGTATAAAGAATGATTAGATTAGATCTATTTTCATATATGTGATATATGCATGTTACAGATCTAGATTTAGATCTTAGTAGCCTAGTACTTAGAATGAGGATATCACCATGGTCGTCCAGTCATAAGAGTAAGAAGGACTTTAAAGACCATTGCTTTCCATTCGATGGGGTGCTCTTATGGTGTATAGTGGTGTTGCTTGTATTCATTCTCATGAAGAAGAATAGCAAACAGATGAACTTACTTTTTGCTAAACCCTAGGATCTATTTTTCATGCTTTGTTTTATAAATCTTATTATACAATTAAGAATTAAGTTATGAAAATAATTAGATCTAAAAATTAAGAATTAAAAGATTTAAGAGATTTTCATAATACATGGGTTCAAGGTGTGGGTAGCTTGATTATGTCTAGCATAAGCAATTGATCAAACCAAATCAAGAGTTGGTTAGGATGGAATCAAGAGTGCTCTATGACCAGTCCAATAGTTGTAAGTTTGATCAAGATCGATTAACAGCCATATATTATCGATCACTGCAAGACATAATTTGGCTCCATGGTTCAAGTCTAGATTGTAGACAAATCCGATCAATTTTGAATTGATAAATTGGTGTCTAAGATAAGTCTGGCAAATATGATCGGTGGTCATTAATTGGAAGCTATTCGCCTAGATAACGTCGATTATGAGTTAATGGCATATCCCTCCCACCAATCTCACTTACCTAGCCAATTGGGTCGATTTAGTTTTGTATTGGATTGCCAATAATTTAAGCTTACCCATGCCACTAGGTTAGTCATAATAGTTATAACTAATTAAGTATGAGACAAATTAAATCTTCTTGTAAAATATTAAGTCATGCGGTCTTCCACCATTGGCCCTTTTCAGTTGATTATTCTTGATTGGATATAGTGGTTTAGTTGTATCGAAAAGATGCAACCACACTATTAGGCATGAAATGCTATGGGATGGAAGAAGGGTTGGACTTAATATTTTGGATATCATGAGAGTCCCAATCATGAAAATATTTCGTGTAGATGGTGGATCTAACTTAACTAAGGAGTGGAGTAATATTTCGAATACGATGAGATTTATGAATTTGAGATTGGAGTTGATTGCAATATATTTAAAAAAATATTGGACAAGAGTTCTCCACTCACTGACTGACTCATCATCAATAACTGTCAGGTGAAATGGTGAGCCAATTGATGGGACCGAAGCATCCAGTAAAAATCTTTAATCATGGAGATTTTTTTATCTCTTTCAGAGGAGTGTAGTGATCCAAAAAAATAGTGAGTGCCAAAATTTATTTTAAAAATAAAATTTTTAAAATAAATTAATTAATTCAAATACAAAGTCTAACTAAAAATTTTAACTCTCTATAGGAATTATGTCTGCGTCCAACCCTATGCCGGAATCTTAGAGACCAATAGGTTGATGGGACCTAATTTCAAGGATTGGCTTGAAAGCTTGAAAATAATTTTGAGTTTTGAGAAGTTGACCTATGTCCTTGATCAGGACCTTCCCCCTCTACTAGCCCATCCAACCATTGATCAAAGACTATCTCATGATAAGTGGTTAGATGATAATAATAAAGTCAGGTGATACATATTAGTGTCGATGTTAAATGAGTTGCAGCACCAACATGAGGACATAAGGACTGCTAGGTAGATGCTAGCTCACCTACAAGAATTGTATGGTGAGCAGAACCACGTAGCTCGCTACGAAGTCTCTAAGCGACTCTTCAAGGCATAGATGTGTGATAGACAGTCAGTCCATGATTACTGCTTGTCCATGATCAAAGACTTGGAGAAGCTTGAGAAGCTCCGCATGTCTTTGGACAAGGATTTGCAGATTGATCTCATTCGGCAGTCCTTAACTAATTCATATGGGTAGTTTATTATAAACTTTCATATGAATAAGATCTAGTGCACGTTGGCTGAGGTTATGAATATGCTGGTCACTACTAAGAGAATCTTGAAAAGTTCAAGGGACTCAATACTTGCTGTGGAGTGGACTTTTTCCAAGAATAAATTTTTTAGGAAGAAAAAAAGTTCACAAAGAAACAGAAGGTTGAGAGGAAGAAGAAGGAGAAGAAGGCAGAACCAAAGAAGAAGGCCATGGAGAAAGAAAGGTATTTCCACTTCAACTTCAATGGCCATTAGAAATGAAACTACCCTGCTTACTTGGCGACTCTGAAGAACAAGAGGGAAGGAGGACCTTTTGAAGTATACTCGTCATTGAAACAAACCTAACAGTTTTTTTTGCATCCAGTTAGGTGCTTAACTCTAAATCTAGTGCTCATTTATGCACTTCTTTGCAGGGTCATAAGGATAGTAAGAGGTTGAGGGATGGTGAAATGATCCTACATGTCAAAAATGGAGCAAAGGTTACTACTATGATTGTAGGAATGTACCCTCATGACTACCATCTAAGAGTATTTTAGTACTTAGGGATTGTTATTTTATATCTGTTGTGAACAAGAAACTAATTTCTATCTTCTATTTGATGCGAGATGATTATGTAATTAGTTTTTATAAGGATCACTGTAATATTTATTTTGAAAATAATAAAGTTGATCGTAGTTTTCTTATTAATGATCTCTTTCAGTTACATATTGATATTTCTATGAATTGTGTGGAGCAAAGTGTGAATGTCATAGGATCTAAATGACCTAAAGATAGTGTAAATGAAAAATACATGTGGCACCTAAGACTAGATCATATTAGAGAAGATATGATTAACAAATTGAAGAAAATCAGTTTATTGAGTTCATTGACTTTTGAGTCATATTAGGTCTAAGAATCATGTCTTTAAAAAAAAATGATCAAGCTGCCCTTTATGGGATATGGGGAAAGAACCACAGAGTTACTTGCTTTGATGCATTCAGATGTCTATGGCCCATTTGATTTACCAGCCAAAGAAGATTTTCTCTACTTCATTACCTTTATTGACAGCTTTTCTCGGTATGGGTATGTGTACCTTATGCTTCACAAGTCTGAGGTCTTTGAAAAGTTCAAAGAATTTAGACATGAAGTAGAAAAGTAATCCAAAAAATTTCTTAAGTTTCTTTGATCAGATCGAGGAGGTGGATATCTTAGTAAAAAATTTCTAGACTATCTTAAGAAACATAACATAGTCTCATAGTGGACTCTATCTGAAATGCCTCAACTCAATGGTATTTCAAAATGGGGAAATCAGATTCTATTAGATATGGTCCATTCCATGATGAGCTTCATAGACCTTTTTTTTAGGGGGGACATAGTCTTTTAATAACAATTTATTTACTGAATAGGGTTCTTTCTAAAGTCGTTCCTACCACACTATATGAGATGTGGCATGATAAGAAATCGAGTCTGGGTCATCTCAAGATTTAAGGTTGTCCAACCTATGTCAAAAGACAATAGATGGACAAGTTAGAATCTAGGTCTCTTAGAGCTTGTTTTATCGGATATCCTAAGGAGTCTTTAGGATATTATTTCTATCTTCTCGAAGATCATAATGTGATTGTGAGTCGACATATCATCTTTTTTGAAAAATAGTTTATTTAAGATAGAGGCATAGAAAGATAGATTAGGCTTGAGAAAAAAGTATCTAAAGAGCAATAAGCTAAGGAACCTAAGGAATCAGTTCAATCTAAGCCGACCACATACTTTCTCCTCCACCTCGTAAGTTTAGTAAGATTTTTCATCCTCTTGAACTATACTTAGGTATTATCTCAGAGGATGTAAAGAAAATATTCCTCATAGAAAATGGGATATATGGAGATGATCCCAAAATCTATGACAAGGCGATATCAAATATCAACTCTGAGAAATGATTAGATGCAATGAAGTCAAAAATTGACTTAATGCACTCGAACCAAGTCTAGATCTTGTAGATCCACCTAAAGGTATCTTACCTATTGGGTGTAAATGAATCTTCAAGAGAAAGATTGATGTAAATGAAAATGTAGAGACATTCAAAGCTAGGCTTGTGCTGAAATAGTATAGTCAGTACGAAGGAATTAACTATTAGGATACCTTCTTACCAGTGGCTATACTTAAATCCATCCACACATTACGTGCCATTGCAGTATATTTCAATTATGAGATATAGCAAATGGATGTGAAAATGGCATTCTTAAATGGATATTTTGAGGAAGATGTCTATAAGGAACAACCACTTGACTTCACCTCCAGTAATAGTGATCACAAAGTCTGCAAGCTGCAACATAAGCAAGTATCTCGAAGCTGGAATGATTGTTTCAATGATGTAATCAAATCATTTAGTTTCATCAAGAATAAGGAGCCATGTATATTCAAAAAGATTAGTGAAAGTGCTATTGTCTTTCTCATACTGTATGTAGATGACGTCCTTCTAATTAGAAATGATATTTTCATATTGATCTCGATCAAAGTTTGGTTATCTAAGAAATTGTCGATGAAAGACCTAGATGTGGCATCCTTTGTTTTGGGGATCAAGATTTGTAGAGATAGATCGAGGAGGATGCTAGGCTTATCATAGAAGATGTACACTAAGAAGATGCTGAAGAGGTTGAGCATGGAGAACTTCAAGAGGGATCTTATACCCTTTAGACATGATATTCATCTCTCCAAGAAGATACGCCCCAACACACCAAAAGAGATTTGTACATGACCTGATATCGCCCATGCTTTGTACATAACCTGATATCGCTCATCCTATGAGTATCACAAGCAGATATCAGTCGAATTCAAGCAAAGAGCACTGGACTTCTATGAAATATATCCTTAAGTACTTGAGAAGGACTAAGGATATACTTTTGGTCTTTCATAATGGAGAACTCCAAGTGCAGGGCTATGCTGATTCAAACTTTATGTTTGATATTGATGATTGAAAGTCGACATCAGGAAGCTTGTTCTTATGCAATAGTGGTGCTGTGAGCTAGAAGAGTTCCAAGCAGTCAGTGATTGCAGACTTCATCATAAAAGCAGAGTATATCACTACCTCAAAAGCTGCAAAGGAGGCATTCTGGTTCAAGAAGTTTATTGCAGAGCTAGGAATGATGCCATCTGATGTTGTCCCTCTCTATTGCGATAATAATGACACCATAGTCCTAACTAAGAAGCCAAGGTTTTATTAGAAATCCAAGCACATTGAGCAGCAATTCCACCTCATTCATGATTACCTCGAGAAGGAATATGTCAAGGTGAAGAGAGTCGACATCATGGATAATATGGCTAATCCACTAACGAAGCCTTTAAGCCAATAAAAGACTAAAATCCATCTTAAAACGATGGGACCTAGATTTGTAGCCAATTTACTTTAGATCAAGTGGGAGTTTGTTAGATGTATACCTTAGAAACTAAATTGGCTAACACATGTAATAATTTTTATGGACATAATTTATAAATTTTGACTTATAAATAAAATTTGAATTATATTTGTGTTAATTGTATCTGTAATTCATCCATTAAGTAAATGAATATGATAACACATATTCTCAAGAATTGAGAATTTGAGATATGTATTATCATAATTAACTCATAAACTACTTTCAATCGTAGTGTTGGCACAAAATCTAGCCGTTATTGGTGTCAAAGCTGGATTTGGAGAGGATGAGGTCACCACCGAGACATGCAAAATAAGTCTTATCCAGAGTCTGGGGTGGTGGCTCTGATAAGACCCTCCGACGATCAAGATAGCTCTTTCGGCCAATAGAAATGGAATACAAAGAGAGATTCTATCAGAGTTTTAAGGAAGAGAATGAGAGCTTCCAGGAGAAAGCGTATCTGGAGGGTATCTTATATGGACGGAGCCTGTAACAAACTGATGGTGACAGCCATAATCGTTTGGTAGTGGGCTATTTAGGGCCATGTAGAGTTTGTTATGGGGGATAGTGTCTGTTGTTGCGATGTGCGAGCCCATCGAGGTCCAATGACTAAAGCTTGGATGGAAGAGATTGATGGTTCTTTTGCCTACATCGAGGGTAAGAGCCGAGATCCTCTAGGGCTGCTGGATGGAGTTCGAAGGGAGTTTAGCTGTTTGGAGGAGTCCATCTGAAGGAAAAATCTGAAAGAAGTTCGACTGTTGGAGGAGTCCGACTGGGAGAGGAGTCTGGCTAAAGAAGAAGTTTAGAAGGAATTCAACTACTGGATGAGTCTGACTGAAGGAGAAGTCTGGAAGGAGTTCGGCTATTGGAAGAGTCTGGCTGAACGAGAAGCCCAGATGGAGTTCGATCATTAGAGGAGTTTGGCTGAAGAAGAAGTCTGAAAGAAGTTCGACCGTTGGAGGAGTTAGCTGAAGGAGAAGCCCAGAAGGAGTTCAACTATTGGAATCCGACTGGGCGAGGAGTCGGCCGAAGGAGAAGCCTGGAAGGAGTTCGACCGTTGAAGGAGTCCAGCTGAAGGAGAAGTCCGTAAGAAGTTCGACCGTTGGAGGAGTCCAGCTGAAGGAGATGTTAGGTATGTGTGCCCGAGAAGTTAGATTGACTGACACTTGTAATACACTTCTAAGGGCAAAATTATAATTTTAACTATAAATAATAAAATGGATTATTTTCTATCATAGTATGTATTTGAAAGTGTCTGTGATACATCCTTTGAGTTAACAGTAATGATAATTCATATTTTCAAGAGTTAAAAATTTAAGACATGAATTTTTATTATTAACTCATAAAATGCTCCTAACCGTAGGATCATCATGGGGATGATGATTGATCCAGAAGGTTAGTATACGAGCGCTTCTTTAGAATAGATGAGTCTTGAGTTTATGGTGTAGAGACACCAGAGCAAGAGTATAGGTACTCGTTAGAGAACGAGGACACTGAGCGTGACCACCTCGAGCAGTAATGAGGAAGTCTACCTTCTCATCAATGACTGGCTCAAAGCTGCAGTGGTGTGTCTGGTTCTTTGACCTAAGGTGCATCGATAGTTCACCTTGAGAGTGTTATAGTTTGACTACACTATAACTCGATCTTTTAGCCATTCAGAATCTTGAGGTGTATGTTGGCTATAGCATATTCATTGTAGGAATTAGATTGCATCGATAGGGGATCTATCTACCTCGATAAATAAGGAGCAGCCCTACGATGATCATGAGAATCAAGTCCATAAGCCCATGGCCATGGTAAAGTGAAATAATAGAAAGAGTTTCTATTAGGGTTTTCACATTAGACTTGAATCGAAAAATTAATTCATATGACAGATATTAGGGTTTGACGAGATCACCTTAACACTAATCCAATTGGGGCTTAAGATCGAGGAACTTAATCACACAAGTAACTGCACCAAGAGGTTCACTTTCAGTTTTGATGGGTTGCCATCATATGCTGCTAGGTGTCATTGGTGGATTTTGGGGGCAATTAGAATGATTTGGATGACCGATCATACTAGTTCTCTGAATCAAAAATGTTCTGATCCATCGAAAAGGTATTTTGATGATGTCGATGATGGAGATCATGACTTATCCCATTACCATACGAAACTGAACCTAACTAGGTCACACAAACAAAGGTTTGGATCTGGATATCATCAATTGGACTAATCCAGTTCAATTGATTTGTATAAGATTCAATTTGGTTTAAGAAAATCATGCTTGATAGGAATGGTGTACAGGGCGAAAGCATGGATTTCAAAGCAAAAATATAAAATTATACAAACCAAACCCGAACCCTAGGACCACCTTATTAGCAATTAAATCATATAACATGCATTTGTAATATAAAAGAAAGTATTAGAACATACCTCTTATCGCTTAATCCTAAATTATCCCTAATTGCCGGCAGCAGTCCATTAGGGATTCCACCAGGTGCCCACGTGTTCACCCTCCAATGTTGATCCACATAGAGACTTGATCAAGACACCAGCACCTCTGATTTGTATAATTAAAATTTTAATAATAAGAACTTTAATTAAATGGGCAAGACCTTTCTTAGCCTTTATGTCACCTTCCTTGCCTCTCCTTACCTTTCTTTCTTTTTCCTTATCTTCTTAATTTTTCTACCTAATATTTTTATCTTAAAATGACTTCTTATCCTTATAAGGACAAGGTCTAGATAAGAGAAGGAAAGAAAAAAAAATTGGACAATACAAAACACTTGTAAGAAAGAAACATAATTATCACTCCTCCCGGACTCTTGGTGTGCATCCTTATTTATAAAGTACGTAAGGGTGCCAACACATTTTCTCATGCCCTTTCAAAATATTATCTCATGTCCCTTCAGCCAATCTCATGCCTCATCAGATAATAACGTCATGTAGACTTAGTCCAAGAGGTGCCTTAAAGCAGGACTCTCAAACTAATTCTACGTAAGTTATTTATGAAGAGTCGCGGGATTTCATTCTTGGCGCCATCATTTTCATCCATTAGATCAGATAAAAAGGCCATCCAATAGCTTTAAAATGGGATGCCCATTCAGCAAGAAGGTGTGGAGATGAACTTTGAATAGTGGGACTTTGACTTGGTCCAAGAGGCATCAAGGATGAGAGGGCGGCAAGGAGTCTTAGGCGGCAAGTATTCTTAGGCGACAAAGAGTCCCTTCTCAAAACAATAACGGAGTATTTCATCAGTAGAAGGACTCTTTTGCGCCCCATATCTGATGTCCATGCCTATTTAAAAAATTTACATGACATAACAAATGAAAAATGTCAAAGAAGATAGGTGCCAACTAATTCCATACGTCAAAAATTCTTTGCACATGAAAGACTTCCCACGCGTAAGAGAGAGACTCTCTAGTGCATGGGATTCAGTTATGTGGCATCCTAACTGAAGCCCAATCAGTCTAAGTTAATTCAATTCAAGACCAAATCCTATTTAGCTCAAATCGGACCTTAATTAGCCCAAATTGGAAGCCGATTCGAATCCAATTCGAATCTAGGTGCTAGGGTTTGCTACATGTGCTAGCATGTTCATCTTGCAAACATGGTCTAATCCAATTAGATCCTTAATAAATTTTCTTTGTGTGTGATCCATTGGATTCCACATCTAACCAGTAGTGAGTCTGGGTGTGATTTGACCTAATCTGGTTAGAAGTTCAACCAAACCAATTTAGGTCAAAACTAGCCAACCCAATTTGACTTAATTTAGAACACTTTCTAATTTAATGATCAAATTAAAATTTTAATTTGATCAAACCCACAAGACATGATTGATATCTAGCAACGTATCATGACTTTCCAGAAGATGTGAAATTTTGATGGAGATACCAAAAATATCCTTTAGTGAAAATTACCATGCAACTAGATCCTTCGATCTCCCTGCATCCTGAATATGACTCTGGGTATGAAAATATGTCAATCCTAATATCATATTCATTTCTCTTTCAATCTTATGATAATGATTCATTTAATAAAATATTATATACCATTTCTAATTTTCATCATGCTTTGATCAAAGTCTTCCTGAATCATTATTTGTTTGAAGCAGGTAGGATGCTATTTCCTCTTACCAAGAGTGATCGATTCCATGTTAACCTACTCACAACTTTCATATATATAATCTACCATATCTAGATCATCACATACATAACTGAGTCATGAATGAGTATGAACCAAAATATGGATATATATATATATAAGATTCTATGGTAATTTTAGGTCAAAGAATTACATGCACAAATTCTACTATAAGAACCATCTATTGACATGTAGATAAGACTCCATTAGATATTCTCGATTTAGATCAATTCAGTGAACTCATTCTCTAATGAGTACCCACATTCTTGTATTAGTGTCATACACAAGTTATTGTGAGATCAATCACCCTCTCAATCGAGCATACGAAGAATATGCTAGTCTTACCGAAAAACATTGATCCCTAACTCAATATCCCATCGACTAGGAATATTTAAATTAAAATTTTAAGATTTTAGGTCTCCCTGGTATGATCTTATCATAATCCTAAAACCATAGCTCTAATTTATAGAATTCATCATAATCTTAAATAAATAATAAGACACTGTATATGATGAAATAAATGCCTTTATTTATTTATTAAAAATGTCATTACATGAGTTTGGAAGATAAAGAACAGCCCAAAAAATTGATTGGCTTGAGGGCATATTTCTTTCAATCTCCCACTTGCACTAAAGCCAGTCGCCCTTATATTTTAATCCCATACAATCAAGGTGGTGATTAAACAATTGCAGTGGTAAAGCCTTAGTGAATGGGTCTGCTATGTTGTTCTTTGTGTCAACTCGTTCTATGACTACATCTTGTCTTTCAATAATTTCACAAATAAGATGGAAGTGTCTCAAAATGTGTTAGGATTTATGATGAGACCTTGGTTCCTTTGCTTGAGCAATAGCCCCAGTATTATCACAGTAAAGTGGTACTAGATTCTTAATTTTAGGAATAACACCCAATTTAGTGATGAACTTCTTCATCTAGACAGCTTCCTTGGTGGCTTCACTTACAACTATGTATTCTGCTTCAGTGGTTGAGTCAGCTATAGTTGGCTACTTAGTATTCTTCCAACTCACTGCTCCACAGTTTAGAGTAAAGACATACCTTGAAATGGATTTGCTATCATCTGGGTCTGATTGAAAATTAGAGTTAGAATATGGTTCTAGTTTAAGATCAGAACCATAATATACTAGAAAAATATCTTTAGTCCTTCTCAAGTATTTAAGAATATTTTTCACAGCTTTCCAATGATCCTCTCCTGGATCAACTTAAAATCTACTTGTAATGCCTAAAGCATAAGCAACATTAGGCCTTGTATATAACAAGGCATACATTATTGATCCAACAGTCGAAGCATAAGGAGTAGAACTCATTTTATTTCTCTCTTCAGGAGTCTTTGGAGACATCATTTTAGAGAGATATATGCCTTGACTCATGGGTAAGTAACCTCTTTTACTCCATCCATACTGAATCTTTTCAGTATTAAGTCAATGTACCTAGATTGGGACAAGCCTAGCATCCTCTTAGATCTATCTCTATAGATCTTTATTCCTAGTATATAGGATGCTTCTTCCAAATCTTTTATGGAAAACTTATTTGATAGTCATAATTTGACTGATTGTAATATTGGGATATCATTTCCAATGAGGAGTATGTCATCTACATACAAAACCAAGAAGACTATGGTTCTTCCACTAATTTTCTTGTACATATATGGTTCATCCACATTCTTGATAAAACCAAACTCTTTTACTGTTACATCAAAATGGATGTTCCAACTCCTTGATGCTTGCTTTAATCCATAAATGGATCTCTTAAGCTTGCATACCTGATTTGGTCTTCTCATTTGACTCAAATCCCTCTGGCTGTGACATATAGACCTTCTCTCAAGGAAACCATTAAGGAAGGCAGTCTTTACATCCATTTGTCCATATTTCATAGTCGTGGTATGCTGCTATAGCAAGTATAATTGAAATAGATTTGAGCATGGCAACAGGTGAAAATGTTTCACCATAATCAATCCCCTATTTTTGCCTAAAACCCTTAGCCACCAATCTAGCCTTATAGGTTTCAATTTGACCATCAGCTCTAATCTTTTTCTTAAAAATCCATTTGCATTCAATAGGATTTATATCCTCTGGTGCATCCACCAAAGTCCATACTTTGTTGGTGTGCATGGATTCCATTTTGGATTGCATGGCAGCCAGCCATTTGTAAGAGTCTTTACTTTTGACTGCTTCCATATAGATTAAAGGTTCGTCATTCTCAATGACTTGGGCTTCATTGTTCTCAATAATGAATCCATACCTCATAGGTATATTTCATACTCTTTTAGACCTATGGATAAGAGTTATGTGTTCTGATTTTTTTATGTGATTATTTGGTTGAAAAATTTCTATTTGTTTTTCTTGAACTTCACTAAGTTCAATATTTTTGCCACTGTCCTTTTCTAGGATAAATTTCTTTTTCATGAAAGTGGCATACCTACTTATAAATACCTTTTGTTCAGTAGGATGGTAGAATAAATATCCTATACTATTTCTAGGATATCCTATAAATAGACATCTGTCTGATCTAGCATCAAGTTTATGTCCAAAATTTTTTTTGACATATGCTGGACAACCCCATATCTTAAGATACTTAAGATTAGGTTTCTTACTTCTCCATATGTCATATGGAGTACTAGATACAGATTTAGAAGGTAACTCTATTTAAGATGTAAATAGCAGTCTCCAGAGCATGACCCTAGAAGAAAATAGGTAATTCAGTGAAGCACATCATGGACCGTACCATATCTAATAAGGTATGATTTTTTTTTTCGACTACACCATTTAATTATGGTGTATAAGGAGGTGTCCATTCAGAGAGAATTTTTTAACTTTAAGATAGTCTAGAAACTCACTAGATAAGTATTCTCCTTTTCGATCAGATCGAAGGATTTTTATACATTGTCCAGTTTATTTTTTGACCATACTTTGATACTCTTTAAATTTATCAAAGGCTTCTGATTTGTGTTTCATAAGATACACATATCCAAACCTAGATAAATCATCAGTGAACGTTATAAAATAAGAGTATCCTCCTCTGGCTTGAGTTATCATAGGACCACATACATCCGTATGTATAAGTCCTAATAACTCATTTATCCTTTCTCCATGTCCACTAAATGGAATTCTTGGTCATTTTACCCATGAGGCATGATTCACAAGTTCCCAATGATTCATAATCAAAAGGATCAAAGAACTTTTCTTTGTATAACTTGTTAATCCTAGCCTCATTAATATGACCTAATCGATAATGCCAAAGTAAAGTATTATTTATGTCATCTCTCTTACGTTTTCTATTTTCATCAATATGAAATATATTATCATCCAAACATAGAGTCAACAAACCATTTCTAAATATGCCAAAACAAATATTTTCATTAGAATATTTGATTGAGCAACCTTCGCTCGTTACATTAAGACTATAACCTTATTTTAATAACAAGGGTATAGATATAATATTTCTAATGATCTTAGGCATATAATAATAATTTGTAAGCTCTAAGATCTTTCCATAAGGTAACTTCAATATATTTATCCCTACAGCTTCTGCTTGGATAGACTCTCCTCCAATGCCATAGAGCTTGAAGTCACCTTTCTTCAAACTCTTAATTTTCTATAGCCCCTGCAAAGATTTGCATATATAAAAATCACAGCCGGTATCTAATACCCAAGAATTTAAAATGGAAGAATTTAATGATAATATAGTATGTATCTCATACATATCTTTTGGTGCATTATTTGCACCAGACTTCACGGTTGCAAGGTAAGCCTTGTAATTTCTCTTCCAATGATCTATTTTGCTGCAATAAAAATAGGTCGTCTGTCCGGAGATCTTCTTCCCCTTTTTCTTCTTATTTATACCACCTTTAGGGTTCAACCTTCTCTTTGAACCCTTTTTGCCTGCCTTCTTCTTGGAGATCCCATCCATAAGAAGAAGAGGAGCCTTATCCTTCTTGATATGACTTTCTGCTGTCTTGAGCATATTTAATAGCTCAGGTAAGAAAGAATTTAGTTTGTTCATATGATAGTTCATGACAAACTGAGAAAATGATTCTAGGAATGATTGCAGGATCAAATCCTGACTTAACTCTCCATCCATAACAAAACCTAATTGACTTAATCGAGTGATTAGGTCAATTACCATCAAAACATGATTTTGTATGGATGTTCCTTCTGTCATTCTTGCATGAAATAATTACTTAGATATCTCATATCTAGCAGTCCTACTATGCTCTCCATAAAGCTCTTTTAGATTGAGCAATATGGATTGAGTATCCATGCCATCATGCTGCCTCTGTAATTCATTATTCATAGAGGCAAGTATGATGCATTTGACAGTAAGAAAATTATTTTGCCACATCTTGTATGTGGACTTATCTTCATCTATGGCATCATTTTCTAATGGCTTAGGATCAGGGGCATCAAGAATATAGGAGAGTTTTTCTTGACTTGAGTACTATTTTTAGGTTTCTCAACCAGTCAACATAATTTTGATCAGTCAATTTATTTGAATCCAAAATTGAACGCAATGAAAGTGAAGAAGCCATTTAATCTACATAATAAAGAACAATATATAAGCAAATAACTCATGATGACAAACATAATTAAATTAGGATTTTAATTTAATTATGTCTCCCACTATTTAATCAAAAAATCATAACCCTCTTATTGATTTTCTTAGTGAGAATAAGACCCTAATTCCTTATTAAAAGGTCTTATGGTTGCACAACAAACCTGTTATAAGTTCAAAGGTAGGAAACTCTTTCCAATTGTATTTTATGCAACTCTCAAAAAAAAAATTTTACCTCTAAAACATTAATAGCCTTGTGTTAGCACAACAAACTTTAATATTTTAGTTTAAGTAGAACCCTTCATTTTTATACAGTCAAAATAAAATATAACTACTTTTGTGGATACACAACAAAGCAATATATTCAAAATACTGTAAGCATCTCAATGCACTAGATTAATATTACATCATTTCCCATAATAGATGATAAGTGGTAAAAATATACTAATAAAAATATTAAATTATAAAATAAATTAATCTATTTTTTTAAAAATTGATACTTTTATTAATCTTATACAAGAAAGAAGGCCACTAATACAAAGATCTTATTTTTTTGGTTCAGATGAAATAAATTTTAGGTAAAACGGACTTCAAACGAGCCCGAAATTGAATTTCAAAAAAAAAAAGCTGATCCGATTCAAACCGGTTCAAAAAAATCAGCTTAGCAGATCGTCCGGTTCGACTGCACCAACAGACCGACCCGCTGATGTAGTGCTAATGCTAGGCTAAATGTCAGCATTTTTTGCAGCGCACGATAGACCGATTGGAGGGCATTTCGAGAATTTCACATAAAGAAGTGCGCTCCTATTGGCTGAAGAATGCGGCGGTCCATGCAACACCGGGCTCGCGCATGGTCTACAGAGGGCAATTTGAGAATTTTATCTGATCCGACGGGCATCTTGCACTAGGATTTGATCAGACGGTCGACATGCATGCACTGATGAATGGCATCCACAGCTCCAGATCGAGATCCAATGGCTGAGATTCATCCCAACGTTAAACTAAAGATCAGAAGCCTTCCTATACATGATCGGATGGCCCAGATTCAACCCAATAATTGATCTGATGGCTACTAAGAATTCCAACTTGATCTGAGAAATTTTAAAGGAGTTTTAAGCAATTTTTGGATCGTTTGATCGACATCCAATGATCAAAATCATTTAGGATCCTAATTTGAGTTGTTTTGAGAGTTTTAAACCTAATTTTCAAAGAATTTTGATGGAAAATCCTCCTCTTACCCTATAAAAATAGAGGGCTACTTGTTGTTGCCGCAAGAAAAAAAAGTGAGAGAAATAAAAAAAAGAAGAGAAAGAGAGGAGAGAAATAAAAAAAGAAAAAGAGAGGAGAGAGGTAGAAAGAGAAGAGAGATTTTTGAGAGAAAGGAAAGGGTTTTTAATTTTTTTTTCTTTCGACAATCAGAATAATAATCAAGGAGCTTCTTCTTCTTCACCAAGTTTTCCACACCAAGAGTGACGGACAATCAATTTCAGCAATCAAACAGTCTAATTTCTTTATGCTTTTTATTTTATTTGCTGTTTTTGAACTTGTTATCATGAACTAAATTTTCTTTTACTAAGGCTAAGGTGTAGCCACTCTTTTGATGCAATATTCAGTATGATTTATTTTAATTTTAAATTTTATTCATGAGGAGTATATAAATCTGATCTTAATGCTTTTAGATTACTGGCCATCTTCTAATTGATCTGATGAACATAGATGTTACGGACCAAGTACATCTATGTTAATGCTTCTTGATTATATACCTTGTATTATGAATCAAATTAGAATTCATATGCATGCAGGAAATTTTAGTGCGCTTTGGACGCAGCGTATTTTAATTAGAGGGTTTCACAAAACTTAATGCATTAATATTTATTTAAATTACACCTGGACCAAAGGGTAATTAATAAATATTAATAGTTTTGCTATGCCTGGACCAAAGGATAGTGAATAAATTAGGAGACTCCACCGTCACATGAAATAAAATTAATCTAAAAACTTGAATATTGTATTGACTGAGTTGGTGAACCGATTGCCTTAGTAATCCATTGCTCTTGAAGTTTAAAACCCTAATAATTTACACTCTCTCTATTTAAAATTTTAATTATTATTTTTTTAATTTTTTATTCTCATAAATCGATCTAAATAAATTCTACTAAAATCCTCTAGGGATGATACTCTACTCATTCACTTTATTACTTGATCGACTGGTGCACTTGCCATAGCTATAAATTAGCACGCATCAAGTTTTTGGCACCGTTGCCGGGATTGTGTCTAAAATAATATTAAAATTTTGATCCTAGCTTTACTTTAGAAATTTATTTTTAATTTTTATTATTTTTTTTAAAAAAAATTTATTTAGTGCATGACACGTACTGGACATAGTAACTTACTACCTTTAGATCCAAAAATTGAAAGGACCATTAGAAGACTACAATAAGAAAGAAACATGGCAGCTGAAGATCCTAACGACATCAATCTAGGATTGGATATGGCGACTGAAGGACAGCATGAAGCTATTCGACCAGTACATCATCCATTAAATGATTACATCACACCATCTGTAGCCGATGCAGCTTCGAGCATCAGGAGACCGCCTGTACGAGCAAACAACTTCGAAATAAAATCGACGATGATCCAGATGATTCAATCAACTGTCCAATTCAGTGGACACGTGCATGATGATCCGAATGCCCATATTTCTAATTTTCTTGAACTTTGTGATACTTTTAAAATTAATGGGGTGTCGGATGATGCTATTAGATTAAGGTTATTTCCTTTCTCTTTATGGGATAAAGCTAAGAGTTGGCTTCATTCTCTTCCTGCAGGTTCTATCACAACTTGGGATGTCCTAGCCCAAAAATTCTTAGCCAAGTACTTTCCACCTTCCAAGACTGCCAAGATGCGCAACGATATCACTTCTTTTATGCAGATGGACATGGAGACACTATATGAGGCTTGGGAGCATTTCAAGGAATTGCTGAGGAGATGTCCACATCATCAACTACCCGTATGGCTTTAGGTACAAACTTTCTATAATGGTTTATCTCCTACTAATCGATTCTATGATTGATGCAGCAGCAGGAGGAACCATTAATCAAAAAATGGAGGAAGAAGCCTTCGATCTGATCGATGAGATGGCATCAAATAGCTATCAATGGCAGACAGAATGCATGATGCCAAAAAGACTAGCAGCTGTGCAGGGAGTAGATTGCGTGCCAACCTTACTAGCTGAAATTGCAGCCCTTAGAGCCGAAGTCAACAACTTAAAGGGAATAGCTATGCATGTTCAGAGCATTACTTGTGACCTATGTGGAGGAGGACACGATACGAGCAATTGCCAGACAGGTAATCCTTTTGCTAAAACAACTGATACAGCTAATTATATTGGTAATTTTTTTAGGCCGCAACAAAATAATCCCTACTCCAACAATACAATCAAGGGTGGAGGCAGCACCCAAATTTCTCATGGAGCAATCAAAATGCAGCACAACAGCCACCCCCGGGATTCCAAGTACCTGAAAAGAAGTCCAACATGGAAGAGCTGATGGTCAAATTTATGCAAAACCAAGAAGCAACTATAAAAAATTTGGAAGCCAAACTTAGGCATAGGACCAAACAGCAGCAATTCAAAACTTGGAGATGCAAATAGGTCAAATGGCTAAGATAATCTCCGAGAGACCTCAGGGATCCTTACCCAGCACACGGAGACCAAATCCAAGGGAGCAAGTCAATGCTATCACCCTAAGAAGTGGTACAAAGCTGGAGGAGCCACATCAGAAGAAAGAGACTGAAGAGCCAACTACAAATAAAGGAACCATCAACTAAAATTCGTCAGTCACCAAAACTGGATGGTCTCAGGTATACCCAAATGTGAAGCCCTACGTGCCACTACCATACAGCATCCAGATAAGAAATTTTCTAACTTTTTCAAAATTTTAAAGAATTTACATATTAATATTCCTTTTGTAGATGCTATTACTCAAATGCCCAGGTATGCCAAGTTTCTCAAAGAAATCCTTAACAAATAAGAAAAAGCTGAAGGAGCATGAGAGAATAAATTTGAATGAAGAATGCTCAGCAATACTTCAAAATAAATTACCACAGAAGCTAAAAGATCCAGGGAGTTTTACTATCCCTTGCATTATTGGTGATTGTAGTTTTGATAAAGTTTTATGTGATTTAGGAGCAAGCATTAATCTCATGCCTTTTTCTATTTTCAGGAAAGCTGGGTCTAGGAGAACCAAAGCCTACCACTATTACTCTTCAATTAGCCGACAGATCCATTAAATATCCAAGAGGTATAGTGGAGGATGTCTTGGTAAAGGTAAACAAGTTTATTTTTCCTGTTGATTTTATTGTTCTTGATATGGAAAGAAGATTATGATGTACCCCTTATTTTAGGGAGACCCTTTTTAGCTACTGGAGGAGCTTTAATAGATGTTCAACAAGAAAAATTAATTCTTAGAGTCCAAGATGAACAAGTTACTTTTAATGTTTTTAAAGATACTAAACATCCTGATGATAATCAAACTTATTTTTTAATTGATATTATTGACAATCCATTATATGAGAATTCTGTAGAAAATAGGTTTGAGGACCCTATTGAAGCTTCTTGTCCAATCATAAGAGGGTTTAGCTGAAGATGAAAGGCAAACAGAATGCATAAAATTGTTAAGGGCCAGACCATATATTCCACGCACACACAGACCATGATTTGAAGAATTAGAAAGATCATCCACTCCTTTTCCAAAGACATCAATTAAAGAGCCACCTACTCTTGAACTTAAATCTCTCCCTTCTCATTTAAAATATATTTTCTTGAAAGGTTCATTGCACTTATCTGTTATTATTTCTTCTTCTTTAACAGATTTAATCGAAGAAAAATTATTAAGAGTAATAAAGAAACATAAAAAGACGTTTGGATGGACAGTAGCAGACATCAAAGGAATTAGTTCCTCAATTTGTATGCACAAAATTCTCATGGAGGACAACTACGAGCCTATGGTCCAACCCCAAAGAAGACTCAACCCCAAGATGCAAGAAGTGATCAAAAAGGAGGTAATCAAGCTACTGGATGTAGGTATTATTTATCCTATCTCCGATAGTTCATGGGT